>WYDI02003058.1:0-10875 GCA_009867235.2 Psittacus erithacus | reverse complement strand
TTTTCCCCGAGGCTGGATAGCCATGAGTGGCAGGGTGTGTGGGGTAGTATGGGCAAGTATCTAGGCCAGTGGGCCCCGCCAGTGCTTTGGAATTTCACCCCTGAACAACTGCAAAATCAGAAAAAATGACTGCTACTGCTGAACCCATGACATATATGTATCCTGCATATACACAGTGGCATATTTCCATCCCAAAATGTATTTTGAAAATATTCCATATATTTCATATAACATACCTGGTTTAGTACTGTATAAAAATACCTCATCAGCTAGATATCAGTGTCTACATATAAGCCCCAAGATTCATTCTCCTCCACAAATATGAACTCTAGCCTGCTTTTACACAGAATTCTCTGCATTGATTCCCTTGATCACAACTGCCTGTGAAACAATGCTACCGTCAAAAAGAACAGAAACCAGTCAATCGTAGCCAGAACTGAACATGCAAGATGGGATTTTTACTTCTCTGCAGAACAGACAGCTGAACTTATTACTTATCAGAATGGAAATCTTCCTGCAAAGCTTGTGTTAAGTAAAGCAAAACCAGCAAGACGCAAAAAGTGAAGTATGTTGATGCTTAGCAGAAAATTCTACAGACCTTACACGTCAGCTGGTCCCCACTACAAGCTTCAGCTCATGTATGCCACGGCAGTACTTTGCACATCAGCTTTTGCTGACTCATATTCCAGTGTCCTTTCAGAAAGTCAGCTGTTATGCCAATAAATTGTTGAATTCAACATAAGCACAGGTATTTTCACCTTTCTTTTTTCACCCATCCTCTATATGTTCCAACATCCATTAAAAGAAACTACAAGAACAACTTTTATGAGACTACCTTCAAACTTAGTTTTCATTAATGTTATAAGGGCTGAATTTCTGCGTGCTTCAGCTGAAAAGTGAAAGGTAATTTATCAGCTGCTTTCAATCTGGAAGCTAATGGAATCAGTTCTTCTGGTGAAGAAGGTTAACCAAGTTCTTCTATACTATTCTCCTCTTCCTACATAGGAAGTTTTTAAACCTTTTAATTTTGAGTGAACAAGGTATAAAATCATCTTACAAAGAAAATTAGTTTTGTAAGCAATTTACATTTTCAGCACCATCTGCTCTCTTATATGACCTTTAAACTAAGGGACCGAAATGTTTCTTATGACTACACTGCTACAGTGAAATTCAGAAATTTGCAATAAGCTGCCTGCATGCAAGTTGCCTTATTCCATTCCCATACAACATTTACAGTTTTCCCAAAGCAAATCACAAACGTATTCTTAATAAAGTTCACATTTTTTTAAAATTAAAATAAAATTGCAAAATTGCATTCAGCAGAACTTGTCTTTCAGTAAAGCATGAAATCTAAAGTCATTTTCTAGGAAGATAACAATGTCCACACATATTTGAAAACACTGAATTGAACTGAAATTGAAAATTATTGTACAAAGCCATGCAAGAATTTGTGCCTGTGGAACTTGACGTAAGTTACAACATCACAGGAAAATGAATGTATAAAACTGATTATAATTAATGAAATTAATTTAAATTGAATGCTTTCATTATATACAAGAAAGTTATTTACCCACTTTGTTTTCAATATTGCAATAAAAGATAAACAGGAAAGAACACAAAGGACCACCACCATAGTGCTAAAAAGCAAAGTCTGATGCAATTCAAAGCAAGAACTAAGCAGGGAAATAAACTTTCATTATTAATTAGACAGTGTCTTTAACCAAGCCTGCTAGGAAAAACCTTCCTTATTCAAATGTTCATGTTTCTTCAGGAATCAAAGTTCCACCTCTAAAGCCATGAGGGGTATCTATCTTAATTTCCCTCTCCCCCACATCTCCCCTGAAAGATGGAGAACAAATCCCATTCATGGTGCCATTTCCATAGCAGCACTGGCCCTATGCATTGCAAGCGAACTCTGCAACAGAGGGAAAAGGGAAGAGCAAAGAAAGGAAGAGGGGTCTCTCTGGGTCCCAGCAGGACTTGCACTGTAGCATCCTCAGCCATGACTCCAACTTCTGTGCAAGAGTGCCAGCTGACTGCCCAGGCAGGTAAGATGGCCAACAGGTAACAATTCTTCTCTCAGCCAGAAAAAAAAATCCTTTATTATTATTTCTAAATGAAGTAATGTATCTTGTGGCAATGAAAATAATAACAGAAAACCTGAACAGCAGTATGGTATTGACTGCTGCTGTAGTAAAGATCATACTGGATGGTTTAAAAGGCAACAAACTAAGGCCAAGCTACCCCTCTCCCCTGCGCCCTTATAGTACCAGTGCAAAAGAAGCAACTTTAAGAGAAGAGTGCCTACTAGCCTGTACCATCCCTAAATACGTTTTCTTTAGAAAGTAAAATAAAAGCATAGGTAGGGCTTTTGTTTCGTACATCAACTAGAACCAACCTGCATTCCGAATACACAAAAGCAAAAAGTATTGGCTTCTCTCTGAAATCCTTTAGGTACCCTACAAGTGCAT
The DNA here is from genome assembly GCA_009867235.2 of Psittacus erithacus. Classification (NCBI taxonomy): domain Eukaryota; kingdom Metazoa; phylum Chordata; class Aves; order Psittaciformes; family Psittacidae; genus Psittacus; species Psittacus erithacus. The sequence goes on along the minus strand of WYDI02003058.1, from coordinate 8,404 downwards.
TGAGAATGTGCTTAGACAATCTCCCAGGAGAGTCATATGAACTTAAGGATTTGTGAAAAACACTCTCCATATCATTGAGAAACTTGGTAATGATATCTGAGCCAACTGATATAAACTGCTTTGCAACACAAAGATTCATTTGCTAGTATTCCTTGACTGAGTTCTCACACATTTAGCATTTACTAGTCTCCCCCCTCTGATTTTGGTTAACTATCTATCTACTGGTTTTGATGAACCAGAAGAAGAGAAGGGACTGCAGGGAAATAAGCACTTTCTAATTAATAATCTTTGCCAGGCACTGAATTTGATTTAAAAAAAATAAAAAAAAAATAGTGAAGCACAGAATAGAAGAGAAAAATCTTTCCTCACAGACGCCAAAACCCATTTCTGATTATCAAATTATTATTATTTTTTTACCAAAGAAATAGTATCTCTTTAGGTTCAATTTCCATAGATCCTGAACTCTGGCTTGCTTCATCTTCCATAAACCCAAGATGAATTCTTGCCAGCTTCAGAGCTGCCAAAGCACACTTTGCAATATCCTACTGAAAAATCGTTTTATCATTAAACAAAAAAATTAAGTTAGCACAAAAATGATCAATCATTGAATTGTAAATAATCCTTCAGGGGATCTGTATTATTTCATCCCACTCAAACCACTAAAGAATTCTGACTTCCAAAAGCAATCCTTGGACTGGCATCAAAATTGGCTTGTTGATTGAACTATGCATACATGAAAGCAAAATCAGGACAAAAAGGATTCTGTGAAAACCAGTATTATAGGAAACATTTTTCGTAACCATTTAATACAAATTTGTCACAAGAGCATAATTGCAAACAAAAAATGTAATTTACCTATAACTACATCATGGCCATCAACCAGGCCTGCTGAGAACAGCTCCTGAGAAACGCCATCTGCTGTGTCTGTCCGAAAGGTGAAATGAATAAGTATGAGACTCCACAAAAGCAACACAAAGTATCAGTCATCCAATGCATTTTAACAAAAATACATTTTAGTTCCAAAACACCCATGGAGGCATGCCTGAATTCAGAATTATCTCTAATTAGGAGGAAAAAAAGATAATTATCTTATCAGCCTCTGCACAGCAAATCGCATGAGGTGATGATCTGATTCATTGCAAACCCCCTACAGACCTTTCCTAGCCACCAGCATTTCTCCTCTATTATCTAACTATGTACTCCTACACAGTTTACAAGTTCAGTATCTTCACAACCAAGAATATAAACGTGTTTTAGTGTGGTTTTCACTGTTTTCTTTATCCTCTCCATTGTTCTGAATATCTATACAGAGACACGCTATATAAACGTTCTTGTTTGTTACCAGTGGGACAAAGGAGTTATGGGAACAGTCATTATTTAGAGCTTTAGGATTAAAATAGATTTTAAGTACGGCGATGAGGAAAATTCAGAGGTTTGGATCCATTTTCCAGCAAGTGCTGTACCAAAGTGGGTTAATTATCAAGTCCCTGTGACTAGTACTTGCTCTTGGATCAAGACTTCAGAAGGTTTAGCAGTAAGTAGGAGGAAACAGCAGGAACTAGCCTAAATTCCATCTAAGTCTCAACTGTAACATGGCCTCAATACCAAATATCTGCATTGAGCACATGCTTCAAGACAGTTACATTATTTCCTTAAGAAACACACACAGGTGAAACACAATATAGCTGAGCAAGCTGCAATTTCTGGAGAGCTCAGAAGATGACAATCACAGCTGCCTTCTGACTGCCTCAGTGACTACTAGAAAGAGTTCTGGTATGGCATATCCTCTATTTTTTGGTCAACTAAGAGTTCCCAAATGGTTTATGTAAGTGCTTAGAGAGTATTAAATAATTCTTTTGACAAGTGACTAAAGCAGGATGGTCTGTGCCCAATTAAGGAAGAGATCTTTCACACTATTACCCATTGTCAAAATCAATGAGAAATGCAGGTAGACAGCAGAGAGTATATCTATGCACTGAAACACTGCACACAAAAGATGCCATGATTTACAGGAAAAGAGAAATCCCTTCAGTCTAGACTAATTTTTTAGGTGGAAGCTCTTTGAAGGCTATTCTTAAATACAGTAAATACTGACTGCTGAAAACCATGAAATGTGTTCATAGTTCAAACTGTTGCTATTAAACAAGAATGATACCTTCTTACTCAACATATCAGCCTCCTGTGCATTTTATCACAACAATTGATTTTCTTCAAACAAAAGTAACTTTATAAGTTATTAGAACTCCCAGCACTGGAAAGCAAATATGCTCTTAAAAGCCTGCAGTAGAGTTTTAAGTTTCAATGTAAAAACTTCGTTCTGGTGATGATACCAAAGCTACAGATGAAACAACTTTCAGTTGAAGACAGCATTGGTAACAGAACTTCTTTTATGACACAGGAGAAAGAAGCTTAAGTATCGTCACCATCATCCATACACTTTCATGGCTACTATATTCCGCCTTCTACGATGTTTTCTACATGTGAAAATGGAAATTCCAAAGCTGTAAGTATTGCTATTCACGATCTATATATACCACACAGATCATTTCAATAAGACATGAAATTGATAAAGTATACTGTTGATCAAGTCTTATATATACTATATATTATGCAACCTTGCCACTAGAATTTACATACATCTGCTATTCTTGTTCAGCTGAAGTTCAATACAAAGCTCTGCAGTGTAGGAAACAATCCAGAGAGAGAGTTTGTATTAAGCATACACAGTAATCAATTTCTGAAATACTTTTTTGAGCAATGAGAGAATAATTCAACTGAAGGAGCCTTACCTCTGCCTGGAGTAAACTCAAACCGTATGTCATTAAGTTCTTTCCTGGAGTTCCTGAAAAACATTGCATGTATACATTAAAATGTAATGAAGACAGAACAACTATTCAGTTCCTACACCAAAAGAACACCTATGACACTGATAACCCCATTTGCATAGTGTGAATTTCCTCAACTTGAAAAACACTGCTCTCCAAAAGTGCCCACACTGGAGAGATTCCACCACATTTTCATGGCAGTATTCTGGGAAAACTAACAGAAAGATATGCTTAAGCTGAGAAATACCTATGGTAACCTAAAGGATAAAATGAGATCCTCTGGTAAATATTTTCATCTTCAAAAGACACTCTACCATACTGTCTCTGCTAGTTCCACATAGTCTGAAATCCTATGTATTACCTCTTCTTCTCCAAGAGTATCCACTTGGACTTAAAACTCCCCATCTAAGATCACATTTATACAAGACATGCTCATTTAAGAGAAGTATCTAGCAAACATTATATGCTAAAAAGCAGCATTTGATGCATGGTGTTTATAAAGCTGTTTTGAAATGAGGAACTTATTTCAGTGACCACCATTGTCTCAGCAGCGAGGTTCTAGCTACACATAAAATAAGCAGCAGAGTGTGAAAGCCAAAGGTTTTCATCCTTCCTGTTTGAAGACTGCTTTAACCAGTTCAGTGTATGACACTCTCATAAGGGACTTAATGCCTATATTAAAGAATTCCTTTACAGTCTCATACTGTGCTCCAAACCGCCATTCTTTGCATGTTTCCAGCTTCAGTTTTAGTTAATAATTTCTACCATCAATAAAACATTAGCCTCTTTGCAAAATAGACGTCCATCTCATTTTTGGAAATGGCAAGCTGACTGAGCATAGGGATGAACTTAATTGCTGTAGCACACTCTTTTTTCCAATGAATAGCTCAATCCACTTGAAAAGCTAATAGCAACAGAACGTGTTTTGCATTCCATTATTCTTCTCCTCAGCAAGGAAACTGTATGCAAGCTCATATTTCAGTGTACCAGGCCATGAAGTCTTGCTGTGGGAAAACTAAATCCAATAGGCAGGCATACTCAGCTGTGACTTATAGCTATTATCACTTGCTAAATACTTATGAGAATATTACAGTTAAAAACCGGCAACATGCAGGAACACAAAAACCAAAACGACTGATAACACAGACAAAGGCAAGAGAGCAAACCCTGAAAAGTAAGTATGCCACATGCGGGCAGAAAATGAAAAGTACTCATTTACTGAATACACTGAATACTTCAAAGCTAAAGGAGTTTTGGGTTCCTAAAATTCTACTCTAAATAAAGAATTATGGGAGTTTAAAATCACTAATACAAAGCTACAAATAATGCAGCTAGCCAGAACAGATTTAAGAGGTTCATTTACTTTTGCTACAGAAATCTGCTGCCATTATATGGAATGTTGCACTGTCTATTTTTATTCTACAGAGAATTAGCATGAATCTCAGTTCTTTCTTCTCCCTCACTAAAAAAACCTGGATAGTTTTCTGTCTAAATAAAACACCATATGACAATCCACTTCACTTTGCTGAAATTAATTATATCTAAAAAGCTTGTTAAAACTGCTACTTTCTAAAAAAGGGAAGTTGCACAGAAATGTAACATTTTTCCTAATATATATTTTGACTGGACATGGGATGCAGCTCAGACTTAGATACTGACTTCCTGCACACGCTTTTGAAGTCAAATGCTAAAACCAGCTGAGAAGCAATTCTGTAGATTTTGCACTCTTATCGTTAAGTACCTAGAAAGTAATAAATTAGGGTCTCAGATTGTATCTTTCTGCAGACCTCCCATAAGTAGGACATCCACCATAAAAATGGCACTTTCATGAAAATTACCACCTTTCCAATAGACTGATAGAGCTACATGAAAGACCAGCTACTCATGATACACTCATCAAGCAGCATGCAAATGGGGTGCATTCTACTTTGTTTCCAACTTGTGGAATGTCCCCACACAAAATTAGTAAGTCAAATCTGTTTATTTAAGTGAAAATGAAAATTCAGGGAAAGCTGATACACATTCAGCCATCCAACTCTGGATGGCTACCTGCAGTTGTTACACTCTGAACTATTCTGAACTTAGGACTCTGCTGCTTTCCTTTTAATGGTATATTATAATTCAGGAAAACAAAACAAAAGTTCAGCAACAGTAATTTGCTAGAAATCTGTAAGTGCTTTTGCTTACAGTTCCATTACCTTCCAGACATTTCTTTCCATAAATTATTTATTCCATTATATATTTTATCAAGTAGAAGATGTACTTGAGCTATTCCCTAAAAGCTGCTCATACTCTTCTTCAGTCTTCAGATACCTCTCTGATTCTAGTTAGTGTCATTGTTACTGTAAATTAGTTTACTAGTTCCCTTGATACACTTTGGTGACAACTGTTCGGATTTGTTGACTTATTTGCAGGCAGAGTTTCCAAGCAGCATTTCATTTGTTAAATTGGAGTTCTCTTTTTTTCTTAGATCCATTACACTCTTACCATGCAGCAGCACACAGACTTTACTTCTACTAAATAGAAACAGGATTTGAAGAAAGGCTCTTATCTTTGTGATTAATAATTTTATCTTCATCATTTCTTAATGATCCCTAGTTTCTCTAATGCGTTTGAGAAAAAGATATTCATTTTAAAGTGCAAACTCAGAATTTTCTGCCATCTCCTATAATGCCTCTTATTTTCTTCTTGTTCTATGCAATTACAGACTAATATACCTGGATTATCATGGACAAAACCAGCCCATCTCCTTTACAAAGTCGTAAATTTTGAATACTTTCTTGCATTTTAGTACACTGTAGTATACTGATTTCCTGGAGGTTGCTTTTCATTATGCAGTCACCTCCAACAGTAGGAATTCTATAGAACTGCTCTGAACAAGGCCAATACCAAAGCACAACATGTTAAGATGTTTAGCAGCCATCTTTCTTGCAAAGTAACTTCAGAATTTAAAATTTTACACTTTCCGAAAGCATATTTTGCAAATTTTCATTATTCTTTTGTTTTCATCAGGACCACTTGATGTGCGCAATACAATTGCTAGGCTTGATTTTCTAGGGAATAATGCTTCCTCAAAGAACTAGAAAAAAACCATGGGCCAACTTCATCATTTATCCCCCTGTCTACAAACTGAGACCACCCTGTCAGTAGGATATGAAATGAAGATGCTCTGTTTTAAAGGAAAAAGATTTCAGGTATTCGCATTTAAAGACAAAGTCTGTCAAATAATTACCTTATGATAGCATAATTCCTGCTATAGTCAATTAGCTAAGTTCCATACGCTTGACAAAATATCTACATTGTTGAACTAAAATAGAAAATCATGGCTGTGTAATGGTGCAACTGTAAATTGGACACATTAAACATCATTTTTTCTTTTGTCCTTAAACACAGAATGTCTATCATATGATAGATTCTCATTCTTTTTTACTACTACTTCCCCTCCTCTGCTCCCCCTTCCCCATTTATCCACCACTTATTATGCAGAATTATCCAAAACATTAGCTTCTATTTCTCACAATCTTCAGCAACTTCAATATGGTCCTTAGGGAGAGTGTGTATTTCTGGACAAGATGCATCTTACCATACTTAAGTAGCCACATATTCTTCCTTCCCAGAGGAAGAAAAAAAATTCTCAAATAAGGTAAGCCAAAAGAAGGGCATGGGCATGTGTGTAAGAACACACAGGATTTGTCTGTGCATTGCTTGCTGATTCTTCAGACTTCAGATACTCAGTCGTCACATGTGGCTTACAAGGACTGATATACAGAGCTGAGTGTCCAAGAATGCAGGTGATAACAGAATGATAATTAACAAAGCTGATTCGTGAAACAATACAGAGCACATGTACATCACATGGAAACTGCATCATTTATGGCTTTTGATTAGTTACAGCAGATGCAAAACTTCCTGATTTTCTTCATTATCTTCGTCCAAGATAGAGTTAGAAACCATAAATCACAGGCACTTCCCCATCACATTTACTGGTTGGGCGGAGAATGGACTAAGAACAGCCCTGAGGTGAAGACTTGGGGATGTTGCTTGATGACAAACTGAACATGACCCAGCAATGTGCACTTGTAGCTCAGAAAGCCAACCATATCCTGGGCTGCATCAAAAGGAGCGTAATCAGGAGGTTAAGAGAAGTGATTCTCCCCCTCTACTCTGCTCTCGTGCGACCCCGCCTGGAGAACTGCATTCAGCTCTGGAGCCCCCAGCACAAGAAGGATGCGGACCTGAAGCAATCCAGAGGAGGGCAAAGAAGGGCTGGAGCGCCTCTCCTATGAAGACAGGCTGAGAGAGCTGGCATAGTTCAGCCTGGAGAAGAGAAAGCTCCAGGGACACCTTATAACAGCCTTCTGGTACCTAAAGGGTGCCTACAAGCCCATTTAGCAACAGGACAAGGGGGAATGGCTTTAAACTGAAAGATGGTAGATTTAGATCAGACACTAGGAAGAAATTCTTCACTACAAGGGTGGTGAGGCACTGGAACAGGCTGCCCAAAGGAAGTTGTGAATGCCCCATTCCTGGAAGAATTCAAGGCCAGGTTGGATAGGGCTTTGAGCAACCTGGTCTAGTCGAAGGTGTACCTGCCTCTGGGGCAGGTGGTTTAGAACTAGGTGAGTTTTAAGATCCCTTCCAACCTAAATCATTCTATGATCACACTCAAAAAGGCATGCTGCGTTACTTTGCCTATAGCTTGCCACAAAGTAAATTCTGCTGTAAAAAACAAACAAATAAACAAAAAGCAGATCAACAACAACAAAATCAGTAAATTATTGCCCACTGGCAAAGTAAACTTACTGTTGTTTTCATGGATTGGTGCTGTCTCCATCTCTTTCACTGCTACTGTGACCATTTTTTAATGTTTGTAAACCAGGACACTAGATTACACTGCAAACATCCATGCTTTCAATCTATGGCATTTCACAAATACATCCCCTTGCATGAAACACTACTTTCTTAATCAAATGCTACTTTTTAATTCAACTGCTTAATCATCCTTTCCCACATCTTCAATGGAAAAATAATATAAATCACTCTCATTCTTGCCCACTTGCATATGTAACCATAAATTGCTCTATGGCAACATCACACAACTTGGATGGTAACCGTTCTTTGCATTAGTGTATCATTTTCCTTTATTATGGATTTCTAGTCCTAACAAAGCACAGGAATGTTATCTACTATTTCTATGGAGTGCTGAGTGGAGGCAGCAAAAGACAGAACTCTTCTGGAACAACAAATACTCACTTTTCTTAGCCCATTTCCTCAGCACTGAACCTATTTTAACAGACTCCGGTATACAGGTGTGTTGGCTTGAGGCACATTCTACTTTCTTTCTCACATATTTTTCCATAGTTCTGCATGATTAAAATTAAATACATATATATATATGAAAGAAGAGAGATATATACAGAGATGGATATAGAAATATCGTCTACCTACATATACACATATATATATATAGCTAGATATAAGAAGGAAGATCTATATATATATGTGTCCTGGGTTCAGCAGTAGCAGTCATTTTTCTCCTTCTTAGTAGCTGGTGCAGCGCTGTGTTTTTGATTTTTTTG
>WYDI02003056.1:26018-53961 GCA_009867235.2 Psittacus erithacus | reverse complement strand
GGGAAGGACAGGTTGTGGGGGGAAAACGAGCAGGCTACATGCTTTGTCTAATTTACGACTAAGCTTAAACCACGACATTTTGGTTTTGGTTTGGTTTTGGTTTTTTAAGACACATCTCTTCTAAAGAACAATAGATATGTAATTTTATGATACCTTCTGGTGCCTGAATCTCCTGTACCTCATCATAGATATTGCCCAGCTCAGATCTTTGTCTCTGAATATGGCAAGAATTCAGCGACTCCTGACTAGTTCTAAAAAACCCTGTTTGGACAAAATATTTGGAGCACCTACCTACTCATATCCATGTCTACTAGCTTTGATAGACTTCTACCAGCAAGGCCAAGAATTCAGCCAAAACTCTAGGTGTCAACTTCCATTATTCAGCTTTGTATTTCTTTGTCAGAAATTAATGTTAAAGGTCCAATTGCCACAAACAAGCAACTTCAATGGGATGGAATCTGCTCATTTTCAGAAGTCTGAAGTCCAGAATATTCAGATTCAGAATAAACAGTTAAAAATAAATATTAAAATTTCAGCATACTTAAAAGGACAGATTCTCCAGCCTGTTATAATTGAGGAATGTAACTGAGTTATAACGCTGTGCTAGAACTTGTGCAATACTGAGGTAAATCCAGGGTAATAAACTTGGCCTTTAAATTGCTTCATTTTGTTGTATATGCATGTATTAAAACAGCTTTATCACTTCATGTGTATAAAGAAAATCCTTTAAAAATGCAAAAAGTACTTCCCTTTTTACTTTGCAATGTTAGGGCAATATATTACAATGAACATGCAAACTAGGAGCAAACACGCAACTGTGTAAGGACAAAGGCATGTTTCTCTCTTTTGTCTGCTATCCATGTTGCATAGCCTAATCCTGCAGATTCAAAAGAAATACGTATAACATTAGGGAATGCATGCAATGCTGTGCAATTTTTTCTGTACCTACAGATATAATACACCCTTGGTGTGCATATATTAAATCTCGTTAACTATGACAGAGATATACACAAGGAACATATTGTATATACCATATCCTATTCACGGAAGCACTGCCAGAAAATCTTATACATGCAGAAGCTCTAGTCAAATTCACTATTGCAGAGCAGATCATTTCAGACTCTTTAGCTGTTAATCTAGGCACTTCTTCACATTTTCTGTTCATCAGCTACTTTCCACACTTAAGAGCACCTCATATGCTGTCCCACAGTTTTATACTGACATTTTATTACTCAGTACCTTACAAATGTGTTCTAAGAATTTTGATCATGCTAATCAAGATCCCACACTTACATTCAATTTCTCTGCCTACAACCTGGCTTGGCATGACTACTTCCTTGCTGCCCATCCTTTTGAGCCAACAAAACAAGGAAGGGAAATTTAATAGAATACCTGATTGGGTTATTTGTTAAGCTCTTTTCAGCAGTGAAAGAATGAGAGCCTGGAAAGAAGCTGGAGCACCCATTATGCTTCAGATATTTCAAAGGTGTTCTACAATTTATCATGCTTCAGATGTTTCTGATGTATTCTTCTGCAACATTTTGTACAGAAACTCTAAATCCTACCTCTGTATTTTATAATGCTTCTTTTACAATAAAATGAAACAATTGAAATTTTGTATTTGCATGACCAAAAGTGACCCGAAGTTGGTTTAGAAAACCCAAAAGTTATTAGTAAAGACCAAATTCTCTGCTTCTGTACTTGGTTCTTTGGGGCTAAAGTTTGCAACAGATTGCACAAATCTGCTCAGCCTTCAGCACTTACCACAATGATTTAAAATCAATGGCATTTCTTATGAGACAGAACATGAGCAAATGTTTGCAAGATGTGGGTTTATGGCCGTGCGTTTTCAAATGTGAAGAGTTTTTGCTTTGTTTTCAACCCTTTCAAATATTTAGAGAGTTTTCTGGTAAAGATCTATAGCATATGAAATACATAGTAATGCAGCGTGCAATTAAGATTTTATTGGATTTACTTGAGCTACATAATCAGGTAATCATATTATATGAAGAGCCTAATTAGATTTATTTCCATCAAAACAACCTATTTCACTTTGTGGCAACTTGCTTGTGAGGAGCTTATTGTTTAACTGTATTGGCCATTTTCAGATATTAATATATTCTAAGCGCATATATTCCTATAAACCTTATATTTTTATTTATAACATAAGAAATGTGATCTGAAGAAACATAGCTCACAGAGGCAAATCCTGATATGATAGTGATCACTATGAATTCCAAATTTGCTTTCTATGAGAGTTCACTGCTGGATAATAGAGTCAGAAACTCCCAAAAACCTCCTGCCAATCCATCGTGTAGGGCACATATTCAGAAAACACACATAGGGAACAATAAAAAAACCTTGGGTGAAAAATTCTGTCTCGTAAAACCATACTGATGTTAACAGAACAGAAGGTACATTTGCCAGAAAGTTAATGTAAACAAGCACAAAAACCATGTAATTTTTTCAGACAAATGATCCTATATAGGTATTCTTGCTGCCTTGCTTGGTGACAGCAGCCCCTGACGGCAAGAGTTCAGGCAGAAATCCCCACGCAGAATCAGGTCCTTTTCTTTGTTCTGCTGTTGACCTTTTTTCTTTTAGCACTGGGAAATTAGGTGCCTGGAATGTTCATTGTCTTCAGGACACAAGTGGGAGGTAGGAAAGGCAGGATGATGAAGAATCAATGCTTTTATTGTTTATTTATGTACTTTTTGCTTGCTTCTGAACTGCAAAGGGCTCTGCTGAACAACTCCCTTGGTTCCCTCCAGGCCCATTTCTGGGGAACAACGCTGCAAGAGCCACTTAGGCTCAGGATTTCTCAACTTACTACAGCACTGCTGGATACTAAAGTGGCTGTTGACTGGTAATATTGCAGCTCATGCAAAGTCCCATCCCCCCAGATGATGAGAAATCTGGTTTACATTAAAGTAAGCCTTCTCATCCTTGCACATTCCTCGCCTGCAGAGCTGCCACCTCCCCGGCACTCCTGTCTGTGAAGCTGAAACCAGGAAACTCCTTACATGGAAATAATAAGTTCAAGCCTCATATTTCAGCCTGACCACTGGTGTGTGAATCAGATTCAAACTTTTGAACTGTATGTTTCTCATTGAAACTCACACCTGCTATTTGTTTAGCTATGTAAGATACTGACTGAATTCCAATGGTAGGAAAACACTTCTCCTTTGAAGACTCTGGTGTAATTTATTTCGCTATTTCTGGCCAGTTCCTGAGAAACATGATACACGACTGAAAGACTTAAATAAGCTTGTTCCAATTTATATGATTTTCTGTTATTAAGTATGGAACAGAAAGAGCAGGATTTCCAACATATTCTGCTGCCTGGGCGTGAGCCAGAAAAAGCCACGTCCCCTGTGCAAATATATCCTGTCAGCAGAGGCTCTTAGCAGCCTTACCATGGAGAAGAACACAAACTGGCCCTGAAATGATGGGGCTGTAAGTGTTCCCAAAATATCTCATGGAAGAAATTAACATCTGTAAATTCTGCCTGCTTTATCAATGACAACAGCAAATTTGGTTGAGGATCTCCATGTCACTGCTAGCCTAAGAACTCCACCTGCATACTGTAGTTAGTATCCAATCCCTCCACAAAAACACATCAACCAATAAGATTTGAGGGGTCTGAGTTCCAAGGACAGAACTTTTACAATATCTTATATTAAATATCCTGCTGAACCTTGCAATTTTGTGATCTTGAAAACTTCTATAGAAAAAATTGAGAGTGGATGAGAATGAAGACACTTGCCGACTTGGAAAATACACACATCAGCTATGTTCTTGAAAACTGTTTTAAAAGGGAAATATCCTGGAGATAAAATTATCCAACACATTATAAGCAGTAAAAAAAAAAAAAAAAAAAAAAGCCTCTGATTATTTTCAAGTACCTCTGAACAGCTAGTTTGAGAAGCATGCCTTTAAACAAAGTGCTCAGCCTTCTTTCACACCTGTGTGTAACCACACAAACAAATGAGAACCAATGACTCAAATGTATTCACAAACAGGAACAGCTCCAGAACACTGTTTTTTATAAAAGTAAATACACAGATGAGTTAAAAAAGTCGAGCAACACGTATCTTCAGAGACCTAATAGCCTTCTTGGATTCAGGGAGTTGGCACAAAGCAAATCCCTGCTGCCTGTTGAGATGTCCCACTGACAAAGGCAGCAATTCAGCAGAAAAATCTCCTGTGTTTACATTGCAAGTAGGTCATAGAGGCGCATATTTTTCTAACCTTCTGCATTTTAAATGGCTCTCCATTAGCATTTAGGGAGGATTTCTCTACTTTGAAAAGAATTAATTTTTATTAAATTTTGACATTGATGATCAGAGAAACCTCCTTGATGGGCTTAAGATACTGACACACAGCTACATTTCTGTAGACTATAAACTGATAAAGAATAAGGAAATTACTTTTTAAATCTGCTTACACAAATCTCACTGCCTGCTGAAACAATCAGGAGTGTCTTTTCTCTCATATGAATGGGAAAGGATAGAGTCTGGAGCATTCAATCTGGAGTCATGCAGACTGCATATTTTAATTCCCTTTATTAACTGCTTTGCTGTGAAATTACCCTAAGAAAACACTTTATCTGTTGCTTCTACTATAGTTTGGATCAAATCCACTCAGTATTCTGCTTTTCTTTGTCTTTTGTCTGAAGCAAGTTGTTTCTAGTTTATGGCCGTGTATCATTTGCAACAGGACCCTTCAAGTTTCTTCTCTTAACCCATGACACCTGGTTTTTGCTACTTTAAAGACAGACAAGGACACTAGGGCATTCACTCCACACATTGTAAAAACAACCCTTTTAAAAGGTGGCATGCATATGCATAGGAACAGAAACAAAAAGCCTACCCTGTCCATGAAAACTAAGGATTTTAATAGAGCTGGGAGCATGATTTTGCTTTAACATGTAAGAGGTTTGGGGTTTTGGGTTGGTTTCCCCTGCCCTTGCCCTGGGGTGACTTTACAATTCAACATGGCTAACCCCTATACATAGAAAAAAAAAACAACATTTCAGCTGAATTCCGAGGTCAGTGAGGGCTAATGAGCCTACTAGGAAGCAGCTGGGATCCATTGCAGCTGTCCTCAGCCCCACTCTGAGAATTATACATGTGGAATCTGAAAAGCCCATGGAAGTTAGTGGGCCTAAATCCTTCTAAATTCATCTATCATTTTAAGGTGAAGGTTTAAAAGGTTTAGAAGTATTTCAAACAAATATTGGGATTGGAAATGTCATTCCTTTTATGTTTTTTACTTAGTCACGTTCACCAGTCCAAAGGATTTACCTATGCAAGGAAAGTCCTATTCCCAGCCCAGAATGAGCTGTTAGATCATTAAAGAAAAGATGTTTCTTGTCCAATTTAAACCACACCTTGTCGGCGTTTTAGGACATTCTGCTCTAGTGAGCAACTTTAAATTTGCTGGTATATTATAATTACTGGGAGGAAAGTTACCTAGCTGGTAATGCTACCTGCTATGCACCACTATCAGCCATCTTGAGTTGTAACACAATTCCTTTTGAATCTCAAACATGAACAATGCCAGAAGGCATGCAATAACATTATGGATGTGTATGTCTTTTGTCTGACAACAATAAACAGAGAAGTCTGTCATGGACAGATAGAACATTCTGAAAAATTGAAGACATCTAATTACAGCGTTATAGACTTTGAAGAACTATTGTAAAGAAATATTATGTGGCAATAAATCATACTTTGCTCACATACAGAAAACCCTACTGAACCTCAATAAGTAATTTAAAACACAATATTGTACAAAATGCTAAACTTATGGCATTGATATTTTCAGCTGTATATTTGTAGTTGGTCACATGCTGGTTTTCTCTTGCACTATGAAACTTTACACAGCTTTCACACTCCTATGCTGACCTCACCCTCGTGCCACACTGCCTGTTCAACCAGGTAAGAACAGCAGCAAAACCACAGGATTTAAAGGTCCTTTGTCTTCTTCGGGCTGAGAAAGTTGGGGCTGCTCAGCCTGGAGAAGAAAAACTTAGAAACTTTGTGGAGACCTCATAGCAGCCTTCCAGTATCTGAAGGGGGGCTATAAGGATGCTTGGGGAGCAACTCTTCATTAGGGACTGTAGTGATAGGACAAGGAATAACAGGTTAAAACTTAAACAGGGGAAGTTTAGATTGGATATATGGAGGAAGTTCTTTCCTGTAAGGGTGGTGAGGCACTGAAATGGGCTGCCCAGGGAAGTTATGAATGCTCCATCCCTGGCGGTGCTCAAGGCCAGGTTGGACAGGGCCTTGGGTGACATGGTTTAGTGTGAGGTGTCCCTGCCCATGGCAGGGGGTTGGAGCTTGATGATCTTAAGGTCCTTTCCAACCCTAACTATTCTATTATTCTGTGATTCTATGATTCTTTTTTCAGTACTCCCTAAATAACTAGGACTAAATTGAATTACTAATGCTAGATTGTGGTTTTCCTTATGAAAGTCCTTAGGAAAAACCTTGAAGAAGAAAATGTAAATTATTAAAACATAGGAGCATACAGGATTTAACAGTTTGGCCCATTATTTTAATTCTTTGTCTGCTTGACCATGGTTTTACCCAACCCTTGCAATGTGCTGAGCTCCCATTACTGCAATGTACTGTCAGATCCTGAAAATCTTAATCTCGTTTTATGAACACTGCAGCATCAATATAATAACCACTTGTGTTAATTTTCCCTTCTGTAGTCAGTCACTACCTAAAACATATGGCCATTATTTTCACACTGGCAATAATCAAAGGTGATAGAATTGAAGTTCTCATTCAGGTATTTAAGAACTTGAAAGTGCATTTAACTTCAAACTTGATTAGTAGGCCCATTGACTTCAGTGAGTGACTGAAAATCAAACTGGCTGGTTTAGGGATCAAGTTTCAGAAGTCAATTTTCAAAATATTGTTCTTCAGAGAGCAATACATTTGTATTGAAATGACAATTTGGACAATAGCCAAAGCTCCAGCTATTCTATGTTCCACGAAAATGTTCATTTATGCAAATCTCCAGTAGCTTCAGTGCAGGGATGCAAATTTATATTAGCAGCTAAGAAATCATTATGATTGCAATAATTCTACCATTAATGTGTTATTTAAGATGCTCTCTTAAAATTCTCAAGCAAGGAGTAAGACTACCTGAACACTTAATATGGGCCTGGGCTGGTGAAGAGAAGAGAAAGCAGAGATAATGACAACTGTTAAAGACATTTTACATGCCCAAGTGAGTTTCCTATGTATGTAACAAATTTCTGCATGAGAAAAATTTTATTGTGTAAAATGATACTTAGCACTTTTTAAAACACAGGTTATGCACTAACAAAGGATCCATGAGTCTGGCATTTCAAAACTGCTGCAAGATGTATTATAAAAAGTGAAAGTGCAAAGAGAAAATATAAAAGATAATTAATTTTTCCTTTAAAGGTCTCAAAACAAACATTTCTCACAATATTCAGCAAAATATATGCTGAGATGTCAATAGCAGAATTTATAATCTACGGAAAGTCCAAAATCTCTTAAAAATTTATTGTGATTTCTGGAACTGAATTTGCAATTCATTAAAAAGCCTAATTTTTACAAATATTCATCATCCACGCACTGAAAATCAGGCTGCTTAAAGAATTTTAAAAGCTTTTCTCAAAATCAGGAGCACCCAAACTATCAAGTGACTTGAGAATCCGCAGAACATAAAAATATTTTATGGAAGTTCCTATTTTTGTTACTACTTTACTAGTTGTCACTAATAAAACTTGAAAGAGCATGAGGCACATTCTACAAAAAAAGAAATGAAAACCAAACTTCATTATGGAACTAGGAGTGAGCAAGCAATTTATTCAGTGAATTTTGCCTTTTTTTCCCTCATACTATTCACAAATATCAAAATATTTTTTATGATTCATATTGTTCTCTAAGTAATTTATAAAAACTTTCTTCAGTCATGTTTTTAAAATGGAATAGTTGGTATGTAATTATCCATTTTATTGCAAAGGTCAAATGGGTTTTTTCAACTTCCCAATTGAATGTTTGAAAGTTTCAGAGAAGTGGAAAAAGAAAAGGAATGAAAAAATGCTGGAAAAACCTCATAAGAACCATAAACTTTCTCAAGGATTTCCATAATATCTGCTCAGCAGCTGACAAATTTTTTGCCAAGGACCACAGAGCGCATGTGAAGGTTTTATGAAAACAGATCTTCACAGGTAGTTTTGCAATTATCATCTATGTTTGAAGCCAGAGAATGATGGCATAGCCTTTTTCATTTAGTTGTAAATAAGGCAAATTCAGGTCTAAAAATGAGTGCTCAAATCTATAGTATAGAAAAGAGGGAGGGGGTAGAGTGGATAGAAATTAAATACATACCCACAAATAAAACAAATAAATAAATAAAAAAACCCCACAAAAACCAACATAACAAAAAAAAAAAACCAACAAAAACAAACAAAAAGAAAACCCAACAACAAATTAAGCCCACAGTTCTATGCTTAGACTGGTTTGGTATTCAACAGATGAGCAATTTCAAATGACAAAGAAATAGATATTTTCCCTGAAAAGATGCTGAATCTGTGTGAGATGATGACCCATGTGGTATACAACATATATGCCTCATAATCTTGATTTAGCCAAGAATGCTATGGAGAGTATTTATGCATTTTTCCTACAGCAGAAAGGTAAAACATACTCAGTTATTTTTTACTATATAAAGTGATAGTTGGTGGTGGGTAAGATAACATAAAACAGAGCCCTGGCAGCAGTGGTGCACAGTGCAGACATATATAAAAAAATCTGATTGTTTTGCAGTTTTCATTTCCCAGAACCAAGTATTTCAGAGATGTTTGTGTTAGTTTCTAAATAGCTTACAAAGCCCAGGCCTTGAAGGTTTCCAAATGGAACAGCAAAGTTTGACAGTGATATTAATGTTTAGTTTACTTTTCTTCTAAATAGTTATTATTTTTTTGTTCTAGAACAACATTTGGATAGAAAGACTACAACGGGATTTTTTGGTCACCCTTTTTTTGTTTGACACCAGATATTTTCAGCATTAGAATAAGAAAATACCCAGCCTGCCCCAGAATCAGCCAGAGCTATCAAAATAATTGCAATAATTGGATGATAAATCTGCCTTTGGTCTGGTACATAAAAGAAGAAACATCAAGTGTTTCATAATTAGAAGCATTATTTAAATAAAAATGAGCCAACTGACTCCCTCAAAACATGCTACACACTTAACTGTTTGTTCAAACCTTTATCTCCTGTTTCTGAAGTGGATTACAGATCACATTGGACTCAGAGAACAGACTTGTAAATGGTAATGTTTAATAATCATTAGTTTGGTTATGGTAGTGTTAGACAACTTCTTGCCACTGTAATTTCTAATTTCCATGGCTATGATTCAGCAAAGAAAGCTAAAAGGATATTACATAGAGTAATGAGAAAGCAAAATTACTTGATTAAGTGTTGTACTGCCTTGTACACGCTCCAACAGAAAGCAGGAAAATCAGCTCCGAACTTTTAAGTACTTCCTACATAGGGCTGCTTGCGGAAATAGTAGGAAAACATTAATTTGTCAAAACAAAAACTTTCCATAGAAACATACTGGCTGCAATAAAAACTTCTAAATAAAAGGATTTCCCAGTTTGTAGCTTACTGCCAAAGTAAAGTAAGACAAGTTAGTCCAACTCTCGGTAGTTAAAACAAAAATTTGATGAGCAGTTTGAGGGCAGCAATGATAGATGGCTCAACTCCTAGCTCTGAGCAGGGATCTGCATCCCAAAGAAGCACCTTCATCAGCCTGCTTCTGTCTCTAGCACTGTCTGGAGTAACAAATGCTAATTTCAGTCAGAAATGCCAGGGAGCAAAACACTCCCAGGACTGAATCTTTCACCATTAGTATAAATACTAGCTTGTTAGTCTTCTAAAAGTGGATATGGAGACTAATGTTTCATTTAGAAATATTTTCCATTGTGTTGTCTAAACCCTAAAACATTCCATTACGTTTTGAAAGTATACTTCACAAAAATTTTTTACATTATTTCCTTCTATGTCTCAGGTATGTAACCAAGACACGACTAATTTTGAGATACACTGGTATCAGCCATTTGAATGCCAGCTCTGTCTTGAGTACTGGAGTTAAAGCACAAACAACACCTGTAGTAAAAAAGGAAAATCAGGTCGTACTTGTATTTTTTACAACCAGGTGTTCTGACTCTAGTTTTTAAAATGTATGGATGGACAGAAGCACCTTTTTCATGACATCATGCTTCTTTAGCAGCACTAAAAGGAGAGAGTATAGAGTCTCTTCACTTGTAT
This sequence comes from Psittacus erithacus, assembly GCA_009867235.2. Classification (NCBI taxonomy): domain Eukaryota; kingdom Metazoa; phylum Chordata; class Aves; order Psittaciformes; family Psittacidae; genus Psittacus; species Psittacus erithacus. The sequence continues at coordinate 43,633 of WYDI02003056.1, read as the reverse complement.
TTCACAAAGAAAAAGAGCATCAATATGTTGACTAGATGTACAGAAGCAACAGGGATAGTTAAATCCAGAAAAAAAAAAAAAAAAGCAAGTGTGTAAATGCTCTTGATACTGGTACAAACTTGGTATAAATTATCAGTAGAAAGGGTTTTAATACCTCAGACTCCTAAGTCACTCACTAGAGTAAGAGGTGAATTTTGAAGTGTACAGGACATAAGAATACACATTCAGGCTCAAACCAAAGGTTCTTCTGGTTCATTAACCTGTCTTTAGCATCAGCAAGAACAAATACCTAGAGCTGTGTATAGGAGCCAGACAAGCATGCTATCATACTTTCTCAGTACCTAACAATTTTTATTTCAGGAACTCCCCAGAAAGAAATGTTACCTCTGTATTTAGTGAGTAAGAATAGATTTATCTACCACAAACTTGTCTTGAACCAAGGTTCAAGCAACCAGAACATCCTGTGGTTAGAAGCTCTGCACAGCTTAATTTCACATGGTGTGAATAAGTTCCTTGTTTGCTCTGACTTTCTTCCTAGTCATTTTGTTCCTATTTACTGCTCATAAAAAGCACTGAACAATCAATCTCTGTACTGTGCAATCCATGAGACACATTCTTATTTGCTTCCCCAGATCCCAGTCATGTCCTGTCTAGGCTGCAGTGCCCTAGCCAACCTAATTGTTCACAGTCCATAAGCCAGTTCATGCTTTTGATCATCCTTGTTGCCTTTTCCTGATCCTTTTCCAGTTCTGTGATACCCTTTTGATGTGGCAGAACCACACACAGTAATGAAGATGCAGATGCATCACAGATTTGTACAGTTCTCTATTCCTTTTTTAGTAACTAGTATCTGTTCTCTTTTTTATTTATTACTGTAAATTGAGCTGCTAATAGTTTTCTAGAACTTTATTTTCTAGCCTCAGTTTTCCTAGAGCTACCTTGTTATTGAGTAGTATTGGGCAACTTTTTTCACCCACCCCTTTGTGTAGGAATGCTTTTACATTTGATTTAACTGCATTTAATTTTGTGGGTTACCTCAAAGCCAAGCCGCTGAAGAATTCACAAGGTCTTTCTGCAACTCTTTGAAACCAGCCCTTGTTAGGCAGAAAAGACCTACTAAGATACCAGTGAAGACTTAAGAGGGGTTTAACAGAAACAGTTAAAATGGTAGTAGTTACAGCTAACTTAAAAATTAGAACGATAGAGTGATAAATAAAAATGTTTAAGGATGTTCACCAGGAAGATACAGCCAGTTTAAGGTGTATGGAAAAGTTTAAAGTAAATGGATATATAAAACAAGAAATATTTCTTCCTATTGTTCTTATATTTGTTAGGGAAATCATGTAATTATTCACAGTGGACTAATACACTGTTATTTTTTGGGATCAGGTTGGGTTTTTCCAGTGATCATCATTTTCACCTCCTGTCACTGTCAGGACAACCAGAACGAGTCTCTTAAGCAACTCAGCGCCAAAAAAAAATCCTTCTAACAACCCTACCAGCACCTTTAGATTAGGGTAGCTTGAACAGTTTAAAAAAATAGCACACTTGACAGAGCAGCAGCCAGCACTTCCCACCGCTAACTCCGTATCAGCTTTAAGAACAGCCTCTAAGAGCAGAAAATCCAATGGCCTTTGTGAGGGAAGCAAACATCATTCCTACCAAAGACTACTATGACCCTTCTTCTGGCAGAGTGGGAAAATTTAAAATGAATCAACAACGAATATGCATTCGCTATAGTAACTGCAGCAGTAGCAGTGTTTCATAATGCTTTAAAGATGTGTCCATTCATCTTCCGCACAGAACTGGGTTTTTAACCTTAGCATTTCACCAGCATCAGAAGGTCTCTTTTGGGATTACAGAGGAAAGTCTTCCATAATCTAATGAGAGACAATCTCAAGCACAGTCACATGCTGTATTACAAACATTTAATTTTGTCTTTCACAAAAGGTATGTTATAAACTACGATGTTTTATTAAACTTAAAATCTACCTTTGTATGTAGTTACTGATGTTTCACAAGTTATATTCCTTGAGCCAACACAATGCAATCAAAGAATATTAATGTTGTAACATGGCTAATTTAATAAGTCCTGTCTGCCAGCAGCATTGCTAGGGAATACTGACGTCACATGGCTTGAGCCAAAGAAAGCTTGGGGATAGCTCTGCCAAGGTGTGTTCAGATATATTCCAGATGATTGCATCTGACAGTTTCCTAGATATAGTTTATATAATGAAATATCTCCTATATGGTCAAGCAGGTTAAAAATATGTCAATGCAGTTAGAGGAACAGAAAATGGGAAAATCTTTTTATAGAAAAATTTATGTAGAAGCGAATATCACATTGAAATAAACCACACAGTTTTCTTGTGTCAACATAATTCTGCTTTCATTAAACAGATGGAAATTAAACATCTCTAGCTAAAATTCAGCTAATTGTCTCTACCTGCATATATTTTCACTGAAGTTTTCACATCAGTGAAAATGTGTCCAGCAACCAGGCATTGGAATGCACGTGTACAAAAAACATAAGTATATTTTGCAGCTGTGATGTTACAAAACGGATGAAGATAGGAAATGCAGAGTTAGAACCACTTGTGAACAATCTGACAACACTGTAACAGTTTAAGAGGATCTTAATAACAAATGTTTTCATTAGTTAAATTAGATTAAAGTACCAAGGACATCTTATGCTTTATTTTATTGCTTATAACCAAATAGCATTTTAACTGACAACCTGACACTAAATTAAGCAGGTAAAAAAAAAAAAAAAGAAAAAAACTCTGGCAAAAGCTAATAAACCAGCCCAGAATGCAGAAGCAGACGGTGTGCCCTTAACACTACTCTTTAAGAGCAAATAATTTTTAAGTTGGCAAAGTATAACATATACTCTCCTCCTGTTCTGGACTAAAGCAGTAGAGTCTTCTCTAGTTTGGATATGACATTATCTTCTCTTAGACATACACTGTAAAGCCACAACTTATTGTGTATCCTGCCCAAACCCTGCCCCATAAAAGGCAGGCAGAAAAAGCTGACCAGGCCTTCTCCTGACCAAGAGAGGCAGAAAGGAATGGCTGTAGCTTCAGCCCAAGCATTGTCAGACTGGCTTAACCTGAGGTACCAGCAGTAGCTTATTTTCCCTTTCTGCGCCACCCCTGAGGACCATTCTAGGAGTGAGAAGATGCCATTTCCTTCCATCAGGAAGGTAAGAGAAACTCAGGATAAATTCCTCATTTCATCAAGAATTTAATTGGAGCCAAGGTTTTAGTACTTATTTGATAGGCTCTAAAGCATAGGAAACAGGTATGATTATATTGATATATAACTATACACTTGATGTGTGCATATATATATGCACACCAAATTTTCTTAAAGCACAGTATACAAAGCACTCCATAGATCTTTCAAAATATAGAAAATAATTTAAAATTGCATGTTGTCTATCTAGTTTGGTTTTAGTAAATTTCTCATGCATAATTGACACTTTTTCCAAGGAGAAAAAGAGAAACAAAGCTACTGCAGTGCTGTGACTCTACTGCCAAGTGTGCCTGGGCTTTTACAGCACAGGTTTGGCATATTAAGAAGAGCAGTTTAAAAGTTCTTCTAAAGATTACAATATCAAGAGCACAGTGAGAATGGGTTCATTTTGTACCATTTCCTATACTCATTAAACTGTTTATTAATCAGTCACACTTTCTGTTCTTTTTTATGATTCTTTGCAAGAAAAAGTTACCACAATTCTAATTAGTAATACGAGTAATATAAATAGTGATAGAGTGGTGGGTGTGTTTCATAGTTCACATTCTACATTATCGTGACCAGAATGCACAAGTGCTTTTATTCACCAAAAAATCACCATCAATTTAATCATTCTGAAATTACAGGACATCACTGCACTCTGCTGAAAAATATTTATCTTGACTGCAAGAGCAGTTTGGATATCAGATGTGTCTGAACAGAACAGTGAAGTAGCAGTGTTTACAAAGGCTGGAACAAGAGCTCACAGAAATTCCAGCGTACTTCATGTATGTTCGAGCCCACAGCAGAGCTCAAAAATCATTCTGCTGCAGTACCGAGGTGAATTATTTTAGATATATGCAAGTGTACACCAAATAAGTATTATTTCAAGTGGTACAATACACACAAAAATGGTCCGTTATTAGAAAAGACCTCAGCCAAAGACAAGGATACACAGAGAATTGTCTCTGCAAAGAAAATCGAGCAATGAAAGGCACCGACCTCCTAAGTGAAGATTTTGCAAAAGAAACAACAGGAAGGTGCACACTGCTGTATAATAAATTTTACATTGCTAAGAAAAAAACATGCCCTTCTGACAAATTTACTACTTGCAGAGCAGTAAAGAAAGATGATGCCAATTGTGTTACCTTGTTTTGGTATCAAATTCAGGTTAAGTTGCACAGAGTTTATTTTGGCCATTTTTATTCATTTTTAGATCCATGTTCCCCACAACCTAACTTTAGAAAAATTAGTCTTGCCATTAGCAAACTTGTCACTGCAAGTATTCAAAGCAACTCCCTTTAGAATCTCCATGAATACCCTCTGATGAGTACACCGATTAAAGTTTCCCTATATCCAAACCACCCTTAACAGGTTCCTACCTAGTTTCAATAGCTTGCCTGAATATTAGTCATGCACAAAGTTTGAGGGGTTAATTAGGCTGATCATTAGCTACTCTATATGATCTGTAGACACAGATTTGCTTCTTCGACACAACTGCTTCAGCAGCTACTAAACGTGCATTCAGAATGAAAAGGTGTCTAGATAACACCTGTAATGAATGTGGCAGATTTGTATTGCAACACTTTGCTGGTACCCACTCTATGATCTACCATTTAGATCAGCTAATAGCAGCACAGATAAATTATGACTGTATGAATTATGTGTGTGCTGCATTTGGTGAGCAATCTTATCTCTCACGTTATTGTTTCATCATCACTATATTGTTTCATCATATACTATTGATAAATTTGTCTATTAATCAGACAATTCCATATCTTCTTTGTCAGTTACACCCAGTGATCTAGCTAGCCCTATATCACTATAGAAGGCCTGCCTACTGGCAACTTCAGTAGTAGGCTCACACACATGTAAGGCAGATCTTCTTACGTAGCTGGAAGTTTTGTTCTTCCAGAGTGCCAGGACTTTAGCTGTTTGCCTGAGATTCCTAATGAAAAATCACCCCCACAGCAACTCTTCAGAGAAGTAAGAATGACATATCTAAAAAATATTAGATTATACACATGAGGTGTAACTCCAAAACATGTCAGTTTTATATGACACACAAAGGCTTTCTGGTGCTCCTAGACAGAAATAAGGGAGCCTCACCTAGTGCATAATGAGCAACATGAAAACTGGTTTCCAGCACAGGTAGCAGGTCTTGCACATGTGACAGCTGTCACATCAGCATGTCAATCACTTCAAAGACACCAACATTTTAACCTGAACTGAGAGATGAAAAGGTGTTGATGATAATGCCTGTACTTAGTAGTGCGTTGGGACACTGGGAGTTCAGCTTCCTCAGGCAGCCCAGTGTGCCTTAGCCCCTTTTTGGGAAGAGAGTTTTTTAATAATCCATATCTATTCGTTCAATGCAACTCTACTACCAACTCGACCTAGTTTCCAAAACACACACAGCAGGAAAAAGACTGAGAAAATATCCCCATCCTTTATGTTTCTAAATCACCAAGAGATGGCAACTTAGTTTACTGCAGAAACAAGAGACAAAATAATTAGACATACTGTGCAATCGTCTGTTTACTTCTACCAGGAGAATTTTATACTTATGTTAAGATAAACTAGTTTCAGACATTAACAGTGATGGGCCAGATATTTAGATTATAGCAACAATCAACTCCCCAGCCTTTTTTTTGCCCTCTTTTTGAGGTGAATTTTCCTCGACCTTATAATAGCTGAAGAGGCTGTACCTGTATCACATTTACATGTACTTCCGGGGACCACTATGCAAAGATAGATCTATTCTTAGCAGATGCCATTTCTGATCACAAATAGAGACAAGAACAGTCTGTGCCAGAGTCCCATTTCTTTAACAAGGTTCTCCACTCCTCTTGGAATCTATACCGCTTCACTCCCAGATCTAAGACCACACAGATTTTGGGAGAGGACAACCAGCTTTTCTCTCAGTAGGAGGCTTTGACTCCCAATAGTGCCCATGTCAGCAGTCTTACCTGTACTTCTTCCTCCAGTCCCTCTCCCTCATTCCTGTTGCTGACCTCAAGGACCTTACAAAAAACCCCAACACCAAATGCAGGTTCTCCCACACAATTTAGGTTCATCTCAATAGTCTGTTGAGAATAAATACCAGTCCTCATAGAACCAGCAAAGGAGATGCAGGCCAGGAGTAATTAGGAAACCAGAAATAACACTGATTATAGGAATTGCTATGAACTCAGACAGGAAGATTTCAGGACCTCAAAAAAACTAAATCTCTGACCTGAGTAAGAGCGACTTTAATGTTTTTGTATCTATTTCTAACACATTATAAGGAATTTCTTCAACACCAATGCAAACACACATTACAGGAAAGACTAGTTCATAGCCACAATTACTTTATTTTACTTTGCTTTACTGCAATCAAGCTGAAAACATTGAAAAACATCAGGAAAAAAAAGAACAATAGGAAAGCTTACGTGCTGGACAATGTGTACATAAGTTCAACATCTTTTTTTGCCATTCAAACTGAACTGAAAAGTGATTAAGTTCTTGTTACCATCACAAAGGCAGTCTTACAGCTTTGAATAAAATGGTTGACTTCGGTAGCCTGTTAATGAAACCAGCAATTTCCTACAAAATAAAGCCATAAATGTGATGACTTTCTCTGCATTTTGAAAGCTTATTGAAATAAAGCAACACGAAGTAATTCTTTGAGGTTTCTAATACGACACCACTTGCTCAATACAGGAGATAGGTTCACATAAAATACAGAGCTTCTTTGTCAGAAACAGTTAAATTTCAGGACTGAAATTCCATTCAGTGATCTTGTAAATAGCATGCTGAAGAGCTTTAAGGAGCAAAATACTTGTTTAAATGATTCTCTGAAATTTTCAAAACTGTATTTTTAACTAATTAATTGTAATAAAAGGAAAACTATGCAGAATCATGGAAATAATTTTGATATGCTGCAGCCTTTATTTCTGCTTCACATGTAAAGTAACCATTCTATCTGAAATAGTGTAAAATGGTAATTTCACATAAATACTAGCTTCCAGTACTGATATCAGCTACTATATCCCAATATATGCTCTCAACGAGTTAATGGGACTGTCTGAAGTTATCATTACTGTTGCTGATAACTGAAGCTAAGGGTTTTCTAGAGCCTAAAAACACAGTTTTAAAGAATGAAAGAAAGAAATTGCACCCTACCATGCAGCAGTCAGCTTTTTCGTGAGGCATATTTTAGTACTCAGTGATTTCTCATTCTGCAAGAGACATGTGCTCATATAATGTGCAGCCATCTTAATCAAAGCCTCTTAAAAGTGTTTTAATGCAAACCACATATACATAAGTAAAATGACTACCACTTAAAAACAAAACAAAGGCTGGTCTCTAATTTTAGAAAACAGAAGTGATGGCACTGGGTGCTAATACACTCTTAAAAAAGCCCCATACTTTTAATCTCAGGTTGGCATATGCACAGATCTGTGATTTCCCTTATACTTGTAAGCTTCTCAACCTGCTTTCATGACTTGGGTCACTGCAAGGCCGCAAAACCTGTCCAATTTTTGCCTTGTTTCAGTGCAAACTGTGCCCTGCAGTAACATTGCTACTCACTCCAGATAAATAACCAAAGGCTTTCCTTGACAGAAGCTCAGATCATCTTGTCTTCTACAATCACTTTTATTAGTACTACCTGTACCTGTGGGCAAGTGAATGAAAATGACTACTCAGATGCCCTATTTATTGCTTGTTGTAGTTTGCCTAGAGAACATGAACTTGCTGAACTTCTTGTTTCCTTGTCCTTAGTGTATAAAATAATGAACTTTCTTTATCTGACACATGCATGCTTTGCCAGAATAAAAAATCTGCAGTGGCAGATCAAATACCTTTGCCAAGGATAAATAAAAGAGTTGGTTATGCTCCTGCTACATCTGAGAGTTGCTGGAAAAGACATCACTTCTACCCTTTTCACACCCTTTAGTTAAATCTCTGTGGCCTCCCCTACCACCCTTCCACATCTCTAAAATATCTACTGTTATAACAAGTTAAAAAGTCATTCTTTGAGTCTTCCTTGATGCTTTTGACAGCTGTGGCATTGAACAGTCAGCAAAGCAAGTCTCTGGAAAGCTGCAGTACTGTCTCAGAAGTAACAAAGGCAGGCATTCATCTTGGCTGTGCTTTTCTCTGTTGCACAGGTTACATTTCTGCTTTAAAGACATATAAATTTGAAGGAAAAAAATACAGCTCTTTCACCACATTTAAAGCTGGTAACATTTGCTGTGAGTGCTGGATTCACTATTAGGGATAACCACTACAGCTACTGGGTGCCAAACTGCTTATCACCTCTCTAGCTTGGGCAGTACGCCTTAGAAGCTTATTTGAGTAATGCTTCTTTTTCTGTGTTTGAAGTATTTTACTTGCATTTCATGATCCATTTTTAGTAGTTATCGAAATGTCTTGGGAATCCAAGATATTTTACAGCCCATTAAAGTTCATATCAAACAGCTGCATAGGCAAAAGTAGCTCCTGATTTAAGAGGCTTAAGTGTTTTCCTTAGCCAAACAGGGATCAACAAGTTGGATGGGGTTTCACTGAAAATACTTGTCTCACTACAGAGCAGATATAAACATATGTTGTTTGTCTGCAGCTAATTTATACTTTCACTTCTGTAATGTTCTTAGTTCCCACTGGGGTAGGAGCAGCCAGGGAAAAGTTAAATCATCATCACATGAGTAAATTATCAGTGACACCTAAACGCAGTTGCAAACTGCCTTATCATTTAAATTAAACTGAGAACTCAGCTGGTTTATGTCTGCATTCGTCAAGCGGTACCAATCAGTAAATTATTACAGAGGCAAACACCATAAATCTTCATAGGCTAACAATGATGAGGAATTTCCTGCAACTTCCTCTAACTGATCCTTTCCCTGAAATTTTATACCCTCTTGACAGGAAGCCCTCTTGACAGCATAACACTGCAATGTCTAGGAGCCACAGTCTGTATTTGCCTATTCCCTGTTCCTTGGAAATCAATCACCCGGTGATATCTCTGTTAGTGTTTACACACAGCTAGCACCCAATCTATGTGCAAAAGATTAATAGTAATTCTTTCCAAGGAATGCCTAACAACTTTATGGTGCTGATCAATACAGAGGTTTAAAAAGCATATGCTCAGAGACTGAAAAGCTATGTCCCAACCCGTTGCGGTAAGACAGTAAAATACTATTAATCCAGGTTCAGATGCCTGCCATTTGAAAAACACCGTAAGACATGACAAACAACTAATCATATTTAACATAGCTTAACACTAGTCCTTGTCACATTTCTAGCAACATTTGGTGGTACAGTCTTTGAACAGAATTTGTTCAGACTTCTCAGAATAGTCTAGGGTAGCATGAAATTATAGTTCAGAGTAAGAAGTTATAAAGTGCTATACAACATATTGCTGTATTGGAAGATTTATCAGAAGGCATAGGGCTGAAGTGGTATGTCTGCCCATACTCACAAAGTAGTTGATAATATGTTAAAAAGTACATACTACTTCTAGGGTTTGGTTTGTTTACTGACTATGCATTTTCAAAGGCCCTTACTAGGGACAAGTAATTCCCAACACTCCTACTATAGCCTGATACATAATGTATAAGGTTATAGAAAATGTGTATTCATGAGACTTGTTTGGCTTTTGTCAAAAAGAACTGTGAAAAATTATGATGGAACAATTTTCATTTCTGACACATTGTTTTTATAGTTCATTCATGACTGGGAATTGAGGGGTTTAGAATTTTGTCTGCTGCAGATGTCGCAGAGAGGAGAGGAGCTGCAGAGCTCCTTACTTGCTGCTTTGTTGCTGACAGTGACAGGAGAGCTAAAGGAAATACTTCTCTTGACATTAAACATGATGAGTAAATCCCTAGGCTACTCTCCCATTTTACTGCATTAGAAAAGCCATGGAACAAGGCATTTGGGAGCACATAAAAATACGTTTTATAACCAGAATTGGCCTATGTCAAGAAACTTTGAGTTTCAATACAGGACCCTGCAATTGTTTAGAATAATAATAATGATAACAATAAAATTTAAAATTTAGGTAAAAGCTCATGAAGATTAGTAAGCCTGGCAGACAAAAGGAGTATCTGGGGTTTAAATAAAACTTCTCTTTAATTGCTTCCAATATGCACACTATTTTCAGTATATTCTCTTCATCCAGAAGTTTTTTTTCTTCTGAGGTTGTAGCTGCCAGCATGACAAATATAGCGGCAATTAAGGAAGTCAGAATCTTAAAAAAATACCAATTCCTCCATTATGAGAAAAGAAACAAAAAACCACCAGTGAACCCATTTAAATTCACAGCTGCAGTTAGTTGCCAAGTAGCTCAATTAACTTTGATCCTTTTGTGGGGATAAAAGTTCTGGAGAATGGCAACAGTATGGGAAACCTTAGAGATCTGGTCCCTGCCTGAGACATATATGCACGTACTGGAGTTTGTGAACTTACCTCCCCAAGACATTTGTAGAGACTCTGTAACCAGCCACAATACAGTTGCCCTGAGGATGGAAATATCCCTCCCTTCATCTCAGAATGCATGGTGTAACTCTAATATTTAGTACTGCTTTATTTACTCTGCCTTTTTGTTTTGCTGTCAGCATATGAAACACACACCCCCAGGCTCTAGTGTCGCGAGCAAATTACACAAAGGACAGACTAACCAGCTTTGCTTATGCAAAGCACCCAGCTAAACCAGCCAAAATCCCTCTGCAGAATGCTAGCAAGAAGCCAACCCTACCTAGGAATGTCTGTACTAGGTCCTACTTTTCCTCAAGGATCAGTTCAACTGAAATCACAGCTGGCTCTGATCCATGCTACAAAGTCCAAAAAGCACCTTTTTGCCCAAGAAGCTGCTTAGATCAGGTTTCCCCTTTAAAATAGACATTTCCTAGATCAAAACACTTTCTGAATATGAAACAAAATATTTTATGCATCGCTCCCAATGACATTCATCAATGTTTTTTACAATAGTGTCTAGTCTTTCCTGGAAACACCTACCCCAGTACAACAGAGGATTCAACATCCCTTTCTTCCCAGCCACAGGTCTGTGGTCATAGCCATCCTGTAACTGACAAACACACTTAACTCTTTCATCTTCGTCACTTCCTTCAAAGTACTCCCACACAAAGCAGAAGCTGTTTTGCTATACCACAAAAGCATTACTTTGCACTTTATAGCATTAATTTGAGCTGAGTAATTTTTTTACTCTCCAGACAATCCATTCCTCCTATGCAATGCCCCAGCTCTCCTCTGTTGATGATTTCAACTTCATCATCAACAAATTTCTTTGCTGTGTTCCCACCTTGGTACCAAAACCCTTGAAAAAGTTATGTGTGTGATGTGGAACCCTCTATTTCAAAAATTGTATAACTACTCTCTTTTTATGTAATGGGTTCTCCCTGGCTCACACTGTCTGCTCGCTCCTCACCAGTTCACTATTTCAGAATTTGCCACCTTAAATACCATTTTTCCACAGTGCATACCAAATCAGCTCCTCAGACAGAAGCAGACCAGAAGTTTACACCTAGAAAGCTGCTCCCTTAACTAAGAGAACAGCTCTATCTAACCTAAACTGGTTTTCATTGTTTTTTATCCCACTGTCCTTCATCTCCTTTTCTTCAGCGTTTGCAGCTTAACAACACATAGCCAGCCAATCCCTCTGATAGAAAATATTGAATTCTCCACCTTCTGCTTTAACACCATGTATGCAATATCCATATCTTTATACACATTACTACTGAACCTTTTACTGTCCTGTCCCATTTCTGTATTATAATTTATTCTCCTTCCTTCAAACTCAAAAAGACATTCAGTTAGTTTTCTTTTGCCTTTTTAATGTCCCTGCCTCTTGTCAAAGCAAATCCATACTTGATTATGCCTAGGAGAAAATACATTTCAAGATTCACTTTTTTACACTGATAGAGAGATATCTTATGAACACCTGTCTAGAATCAAAACCCCTGCTATTGTACTCTCTGTCAAAATATGGGTCTGAGAGAGAGATGCATATATTTGTTTCCTTGTGTTTCCCACAGCGTTATCTTGTATTTAAAGTTGAGAGGTTAATAAAGGAGGGCAGGTTTTTCTTCTGTTTCTCATGGCTGAAGGGGGCCTTTTTTATCTGTGAATTTTTAAAATGTGAAAGAGACACAGCAATGCAAGAACTTTGAGACAGATTACTGTGTCATTTTTCCCTCATCTGCTGCTTCAGGCACTGAGATATTTATAAAGTAAGAAACAAAACTGAAAATATTAAGTTTCAAGAGAGCAGTGTAAGAACTGCTCTCTGCTTTCAAGAGAAAGTGTAAGAACTATTTCTGTAACAGGCATGGCTCATGAGGCATAAAGACTGACTCAGTTCAACAGAAATCTAGAGAATCAAAGACACCTTAATTAAAAGTTCAGTGTAAACATTGCAATTATTAACCTTCACAAGAAACAGGCAATAAACAAACTAAGCTGTTATATATCTGCATGCTAAGTAGGTAGATTCATTTTCCTTCACAAGGCCAAGTTGGGCTGCTTACAGAAAATTATGTGGAAACATTCTTGTCTGCATCACAGAGGCTTTCTTTAATCTCTTAAGAATTAATTTTAAAATGAAAAACCACAGTTTTTTAAAGCTTTGCTTTGTTAGAGACAGAGAGCAAAAGTAATCACTAGTCTAATGCCATTTTCCATGTTCTTGGCTCATATTTTCAATTTATGTGGGTAATTAATACACGATCATTTAATACCTTTAAATTTTAATATAAGCGTTTAAAATGAGCCTTCCTCAATGATCATTTCATTTCATAACCTGCCACCACTCTCATTTTCTTCTTATCCTTTTCATATTCAATAGCTTTTATTTTTACTATCAGATTTTATCAAATTCAAAGCCTGCTCCTTTTTTGTTTTTAAAGAGTACGTAGGCTTCCATCATTCTCTTAGAGCAATACATCACTCAAAGCTATAAAGATGTAGCTTTCTCTGTGGAAATCCAGTCTAAAAATAACTTCCTCTCCCTATCCCCAAATCTATTTCATCAGTTGTTCCAATTACCAGTTAAAACCCATGCAGAGTTTAGGAGACTATTCTGACAAATTATAGCAAAGTGCTTGCATTGATAATCATAAAGTTCAAAACCGTAAAACTCAAATTACTGTTTTTTTCATTTGCTGTGATGGAGCAAAAGGAATCAACAGCAGTGCGCAATCTGTCCAATAGGACTTAAACTTTGCTTCATTTAAAAATTAAAAACATATCTGAACCGCTTCTGAGAGTCTAATAACACATACATAGAGTAACATAAGTGTTTTTAAGACTTTAGATGATTACTTGCTGAAGGTACATCCTTACTGGAGGGATATAAGTATGACTTTAATGTATTGTCTAGTTTTGCTCTAGAGGAGAAAGTAAGTACATTAGGGAACAGAAAGCTAAATAAAAGCGACATAAAGATATTACCACACTTTCTATCATCACTCTCAGCTGTCGCTGATAGTTTGTGACATCTGCGACATCTGCGATGTAGCTTGGAAAAATTCCCCATGTCCCTTTTTAACTTGATGTTTTTCTCTGTGAACATTATTAAGTAGGAAAAAAACAATCCGGAAACAAACCTGACACAACATTAATTGAAGCCTAGTGATTTATGTTTGTTTTCTTTTCAACCAGACCAATTCAATACCTTTCTGAATCTTTTATGATGCTTGTTATAGCCTTTACACCTGATTTATTTCACATTCTATCCTCTGAATTACCCCAAATGCAGATGTATTTGTTTTAAAAGATTTTGCTGAGTCTTGGAAATATTTTTCCATTTCTGTAAAGGCTACATAAGCAACCTCTTATATTATTCTTTGCACAAGTATGCAATGATAACTTCTGCTATTGCAGAGTTCAGACAGGTTAATTTTTATTCGCTCAGATGGTAGGATAGGGACAAAGTATAAAACATCTCTTTCTCTTACAAAGGAAGACTATGGGGACATAGAAGCTACTTTAGCAGTCCATTGGAGCAAGGCTGGAAAAAGATATGTGGACAGAACGCCAAGGGCAGGGAAGTCTTTATAGCTGATGTGGTAGCACACATTCTTACATCTGAATTGGAAGACAGTTACATATTTCTTCAAGATCTGTTAGCACTGTAATTTCTCAGTTGTCTTTCTCAAATCTTAGTTAAGTAGATGTTTATGGATACCTAATTTCTTTTTTTTCAGGGGCAATTCTAAAGCAATAAGCATTTTTCAAGGCAGGGTTGGGGACCAAGCATAACGTGCCATTAACTTCAAAGTTAAACTAATCTTTGATGAAGGTTTTGTTATATTTCTCTGTGGTTTATGTAAAGAGAGCATAAAAATAATTCAAGTAGGAAAAAAATATATAATGGCAAATATTCAGAATAGCCCTTCCTCAGTGTTGCCTCATCGGCTTTAAGATAGAAAGCACTTCATGCATTAGTTTAATGTTTCAAAGGTTTCCTACCTTCTTTAAAGCCCCTTGGTAAAGAAATAATGCTTTTAAAATTTGTTTTTACAATTTCTCCATTTTACAGTAAGACTATTATAATGCATAGTTAGAACATAGCTTACTATATTTACACCAGGCTTATAACAACATAGAAAATATTCCATGACTTTCATGGTACACCTTCAATCAGACACAAAATATTGAATACCCTTCAGTGATGCATAGGTGTCACTGTGATGAACTTACTGATGAAACACAACATTTAACTTTCCAGTAAAACTCTTTTTCAGAACAAGACGCTCAGAATATGTAGGTCTCTCTAAGCTTGAGTTTTTGCAGAGACGTTGTTCCATAGCGAGAAAGTAGTCCTCAGGATAGCTGAAAACAGTGACATTTAGGGCTTTGCTTGCACACCTGTTGATGAGAACAGATTTGAAATACCATGCATAGGCAGGCTGACTCAGCGACACAAACTTACATGTTAGTATCCTAAAAAATGGGAGAAACAGTCTGAAAGAGTGTGACACAATTCAGTAGCAAGAAGTTCAAAATACTGCACTCTGGGGCTAACAATTAGCTGCACAGATATAGAATGAGGAACAAGTAGTTGCATAGTAGTGCTTCAACAGAGAACACAGGGCTATAGCAGATTATCAGATGCACATAAGCATGAATGTGATGCTAAGTGTTGAAGCATAACTAGCCGGAGCAGCATAATTCCAGTGTTGCTGTTGCCCAGCACCTGCAAAATCAGATCAGATTTGGGCATCACTAACTAAATACAGGAAATACAATGAGGATGATCTACAAAATTTGAACAAAGAGATATGTATTGTTTACTATTCCAATCAGAAATTGGTGTTAAGACTGTTTCCCATAAAAGACAACTGCTGCCATGAAATGTAGAAGAGAATGCTCCTTACTGTAACTCTTCAGAATACATTTGTAGTTTTTTAATGATAGGCTTTTGCCAACATGCTTTGCATTTCAAACACTTAATGTAGTGGAAGAGTAGAAAAGCCAAATAGTGAAACAATATGCCCAGCATTTTGCAAAACACCCGAAAATTTCAGTCATTTCATGAAACGTAGTTTCACAGTACGATTAATGTATGTGGACACACAGATTGCAATAGAAAGTTTGATGGAAATCCTCAGTACAATGCAAAACCACATTCCCCTTCAAAAAAAAAAAAAAAAAAAAGGAATTCTAATAAAAATATATGTAATCAGGGAATCAAACTGTTATGTCAGTAAGATGTGCAAAGATGCTTCTCACATCTATAATGAGGAAATAAATACAGCTGGAGAGAAAAGACAGAGGAAGCATAAATCCTAAAACATCCAGAACACCTTTCGTTCCTTTTTTTAAACTCCTGTGTTTCTTTCAAACCATCTATGTCTATACTAATTCAAGTAATTTAAGTATATCTACATGAGTATTTTTTCCTCAAAAAATGAAGGTTTTGGTACAACATGTCCTACCATCATGAGTCACGACACACGACTGACAAAGTGCAGTTTTGCTGGTTCAGATGTCAAATATTCTTTTGAATTAGCTTTCAAGAATACATGGTTCAAACAATTTGAATTTTTGTGGTTTTATTTTCATGCCCACATTTTGCTCTTGCAATATCTCCCATACAAAAAGAGAATCACAGTACACTACATAATCTCTGAACTTTCTTATACTTTTTAGCAGCTAAGGTGAGCAGATATCTCCACAACTTTCAAGGATGCAATTAAGATGAATGATCTGAACTCCCAGCTTGCAGACTGGGTGGAAGCACTTACTCACACAGCTATTCATGTTTTCCTATGTAGCTACCAGCAGACAGACTAGGAGGGTATAAGTTATTTTAAATTATTATTCAGATTTTAAAAAACAAATGCAATGCAAACCAATCTAAGTAATAAACAGTCCCACTTCTGTTTTCCTCATCAAAATAATATATTTCCACATTATTCCTACAAATTATACATAGTTGATGTGTAAAAGAAATTGAATATAACTGCGGAACATGGAGATTGCAGTAAGAAACATCTTAGGTGTAAATTAACTCAATATTTATCTCATTTAATATGCAAATGAAGACAATGTATTCTCATTAACATCAGCTCCATTTCCTTTAAGCTAAATTACATCTCCAGCCAGAGCAGAAGGAAAAAGACTATCTGTAGTTCTCTGAAGCTAATGAGACTGTGATTAGCCTCCTGCTTTGTTATGAAGTGGTGTGCTCAGGAGAACCTACCCTGGATAAAGCACAGAAGAAATGTATACAATCCAAAGATGCTTAGCATGGTACTACATTATGCACTAGTAAAATACAAATCAAGAAAGGGTAAACTCGAGATAACTTCTGAAATTTAAACGTGCAATAAAATGGAAAACTATTGTCTCCAGGCACACATTTAACAGAAACAGATATGACATGGACCTTGCCTGCAATCTGGAAAGCAGCAAGAGGGTTTTTCAGGAGATAGTACACCTTAAAGACTCTGAAACATACCGCTTACTGCAAGCCAGTGCATCTGCCGTGTGGAATCTGCGTTACTATCAACTCGGTTTAGAAGCATATAGTCCTTTGTTTACGTCTTTCTAAAAAAAAATAAAAATCCCATCACAAAACCCCTCCCCAGACTTACACTTATAATGAATGGTGCTGGCGCCTCTCAGCCTTCAAAGATTGATGTGATGATTTAGTTGCTCTGTTAAAGAGGAGATCCATCCACAGGTCCTGAAGGAGTTGGCAAATGAAGTTGCTAAGCCACTGTCCATTACATTTGAAAACCCATGGCAGTCAGGTGAAGTTCCCAATGACTGGAAAAAGGGAAATACAACCTCCATTTTCAAGAAGGGGAAAACGGATGACCCAGGGAATTACAGAGCAGTCAGTCTCACCTCTGTGCCTGGCAAAATCT
>WYDI02003056.1:14895-25225 GCA_009867235.2 Psittacus erithacus | reverse complement strand
AAGGCCAGGTTGGACAGAGCCTTGGGTGACATGGTTTAGTGTGAGGTGTCCCTGCCCATGGCAGAGGGGCTGGAACTTGGTGATCTTAAGGTCCTTTCCAACCCTAACTATTCTATGATTCTATGATGTTATTTATTAAACCAGTTTAAATCCATCATTGTCCATAATTATTGGTTCTTATTAGCAATTTGATTTCTAACATTTGCATATGCTACCTGCTTTGAGCTGAAGCAATGAGCTATGCAGCTTCCAGCAGCCTTAGGGGATTAAAAGATAGAAAACTTTACAATCCTGGATTGTTCTTAATTTCCATATGTTGTTAAGCACTTCAGCTGTCACCAGCATGGTGAACTGAAAGTTCCAAAACACAAATATGCAGGGAAAACAGAGGTCACTCCAAAATAAAGAGAGAGCTGCTCACTGAAGTGAAGGGAAACAAAAGAGAAGATCCATCTCTGAACCAGCTCCTCCAGGGAGACTTTACTGTATGAAATCTGATAGCATATGAGCCCCTAACAGCTTCAAGTGCTATATATACACAGGCAAGGGCTGCATAAACACAGAGGCCGAGGTGTAAGACTTCTGCTGCTGAGCTCTGCAAGGGAAGGGAAATCCACAGGGAAAGCCTGGCAGGGCGGGAGTTCATGTCCCTTCACCCCTGCTCCCACCAGCCCAGAAGCTGCAGGGCTGTCAGCCAGGCTGACCCAGGAGGAAAACAGGGAACAGCTCTACTTTAGAAAATACTCATCCATCTATTTTAGAAGCCTTCAAACCAGCTTCATTCACTGTTCATGGGGCAGGATTAGCTAGGTAACACAGCAGAGCTACAGCAGCTTGGCAAAGCGCTGGTCCCGGGATTACAATTGAGGGTCATGACATACAACAGTAGCTTTTACAACACGTTCAGCATCAGCAGTGGATCAACTACCCTTGTGAGAGATGCTGACGCACTGCAACTAGCCACCTCTCCCTTAAAGTTTTAGACCTAAAAAATAGTAAAAAAAAAAAACCTCAACCTGCACTGCAATGGCACCAACTGATCTAACTTACCCTAATTCCAGTCCCCAGGGCACAAGGGGTAACCTGCAGCTGTCAACACTGCAGAGTACAGCCAGCTGTGCTTCCTATGTGGATGGAAAGCACAAGGAAAAAAGGAAAAGTACAAGGATGGAAAGCACAAGGAAAATTGGGGAGGAAGGGAGGGACACCGTCATATTTCCTGCTGGTTATGGCTCTCTTCATCCTGCTCCATGTCAGAAACAATTGTGGCAAAAGGTCAGTAAGTCAACTAAACAGACAGGTTTTATGCTCTCTGGTAGTTATCTGACCAACTTCCCACCATATACTATTATTATCCAGAGGGGCGGTAGATGCTCCATCCCTGGCAGTGTTAAGTCCAGGCTGGACAGAGCCTTGGGTGACATGGTCTAGTGTGAGGAGTACCTGCCCATGGTGGTGGGGTTGAAATTAGATGATCTTAAGGTCCTTTCCAACCCCAACTATTCTATGATTATTACTATTATTATTATTATTACTATTGAAAAAAAATTGCAATTGTGGTCCTGGGTTTTTTTTCATCCATCTTTCACAGTGTAGAAGCTAAGAAAACCTGTCCATGAGAAATGGATTTAGCCAACTTGTTCCATATAGTCCATGCAATAACAATACCCTCCATACCTAACAATACTGGAGCTAGATATTGCTCTTTTACAACTTTTACAATCTTTTACAACTAAGACAATCTCAGCTCTTCCAGACAAACCTGGTGTTGAAGTCACTTCAATATATATCCAAATTGCAGCACAAAGCCTTTGCGGAGCTATGAGGATGATTACTGGGACTCAAATGTTTCTTAAGATGTTGTCAGGAACACAGAGCACCAGAAACAGGAAGAGCTAAGAAAAAGCCATGCACAGGCTGGCTTTAAAGCCAGCAGAGTATTAGCATTTTAAAAACCTGACAGTGCTTTTATGGTTTATAAATCCATTTTGTTTTATTTTCCTTCATCCTATTTGTGGCAGACTCATGTACTCCTACTAAAAATTCTCTTCAACTCCAATGTTTTGCCTTTCCAGGGTAATCTCATGGGGGAAGGAGGGAGAAATCACTTTTCACATTAGCGAAATGACATCTAGTATGTTTTATAGTCTCCAGCACCTGGGAAAAAAACATAACAATTGAGTGATATGACATTTTTGGGAGAACATGAAGGCAATCTCTAAATGAGATTTCAGCTCTTAAGCAGGTTTAACACACTCTGATACCAATCTGGATCAGATCTCACTTCCAGGAGCGATGTGAATTCAAAGCTTGAGACATTTTCCAATTAAAACAAGGTAACAGGCTGCTTTTTCCAGGTGACTCCAAGATATGCACAGGTCCTGACCTTTCACATCAAGCTTCTGGACTAGAAACCTCTATTAGATATGTTTTCTCAATATACTTATTCCACGTTTCCAGTTTTTCCCCTTATCCCTGTAATCCTCCAGGCCCTCTCAGACATGTCACACTCCTAGCAGATGTCCCCCATCCCTATCACTCTTACAGCGCTGTGGCTTCTTTACTGAGGCTATAACCTGGTCCTTCGCCAGGTACCTTTCTCAGATTTGGGATGCTGACTAGTAATGCCTACTGTTTTACCATCCTCAGGCACTGTAGAAGATCTGTTACTGTACCTGTTTCAGCACTTCCCCAGAAATCCTCCCTTTTAGGAGTGCAGTGACTTCAGAAAGCCAGTGGTAACCATCCAGCTGCCCCCCTGGCTGTTCACACAATGTGACCCAGAATCTACCCCTGTGCTCCTCTGAGCAGCAGCACAGTATCTTGTCATCCTTTTTTTCAGAGAAATAGAACACTCTCTCATGTGAAAACCTTACCTCATCTTTTACACTTTTATTTGTCTATGGAAACTCATGAAATGTTGAAAAGTCTTTTAACGTTAAATGCTAAAGGGAGCCTGTTATTTGACCAGGACAATAGTTTTCACTTTCCAAAGAATTTCCAGAAGCACAGCTTCTAATTTACTTTGGAGATGAGTTATTTCAAATACTAAAATCAACATTACCGAGTAGCAAAAAGCAAACAGGAAGGTTATCTTTACATAAAACCAGATTTTTTTTGACAGGCATGATGCAAATTAGCAGTTGATATGCATGCAACATTATGTATTTTGGCATTAAGGAAACCCAAATCAATGTGGAATTAACGAGCGTTTGTATTAAAATACTTGTTGTCTTACAAAAATGACAGGCAAATAACTGAGAGCTCCCTTTTCATGCCCTTATACAAATCAAAGAGATCTCAGAAGACAATTTCTGTCTTGAATTCTTTTTACTTTATGTATGGCTAGAATAATAGCTTGCAAGAAACCGACTGCCTTTATTTGCCTTTAAACAAGGTTTTCCTATATAATTAATAGAAATCTTCTATACCCAGACATCACCCTATTAAATGTGACATGCAATGTAACCAATAAATAATTAAGTCTCTGATTAGTTATAAATAAAAGATCAACAATATAATATTTTGAGAGCTACACTCAATTATCAGTATTAACTAGTAATTACTGAAAGCTTAGCACATTAAAAAATTAAACCAAAATTATAAACAGAAAGAAAATCTATTTGGAAAGGGTATAATTAAGGAACTTCTTTGCTCTTATGCAATCTGTGACTTTTATCCCATCTATTTCTTTCCTGCATAAGCATTTATTTGCTTGGCTAAAAGGCTGCATGTTAAGAATGACAGGATGTAAGGGTCAAGTTATTCACACCCCTAGAATCCTTGCACAAAGAATGCCCTTTAGACTAATCAACGTTTCAGTACTTCAAAATATTTTTCAATAATGCAAGTGGTTCATTTCTGATTAATTGTTCATTAATTGTAATAAGTTGTAATAAATTGTAATAAATTGTAATAAAACCAACATCACTGACATGTTTTTCTGAGTAAACACTGTTCGACAGACGGTCGAGATATTTTAAATACTCGCTCACAATTGGTCACAAAGGCATTTCTTATAAAAAAACCTGTAAGTCACTGCTTCTTACGTGCTTCTAGGCATTCACCTTAGCAATGTCCAGTGTCTAGTGCTTATTTTAATGAGGCAGAGAACGTGAAGAAATCTCCACTGCTGACTGCGCACATGAAAGTTAATGGTTATATTATACAGCAACTTGTATTCAGTTATTCTGGAAAAGAGAGTCCTAGTATCTATTAACTCCACCAGCATAGACATCTGCAGTTTAGACATGTGCTGGGTGAAAAAAACTGCAACACAACGAAATGTGTGGTTTGTTCTGCAAGAAAACTAATGATACAAGGAATTAAGTACTTTCATAACATACTTGTGCAATCTACTGACAAGATACAATAAAAATGTACCTTAAACTCCTTTTATTAGGTATCCTACATTACAAACGTTAAATTAAACAAGGATCAACTTATGTTATATTAATTAATACAACATTACACACACACACTTGCCACTATCTGTCCATTCTTCTGCAACTAAAGAAAAAAAGCAAACCAAAAAAAGGCACAAAACCCCACAAATAAACAAAAAAATCAAAACAGCAATACACAATGCAAAAGAGATGCAAAAATACAGCACACAATGTCAAGCATTCTGATAATTCAGCAGGGAGCCTGCCATGTTCCACATCTAAATTGCATGGCATCAAAAAATGGTACGAGCATCAGCCACAGGAGAGGATATTTTCAAGTTAGGTGGTCTAGGTGTACATGACTTGAATAGTACTTGTACTATTTCTTGGATAGCCAACCTTGGTTACTTTCAGGAAGATACGAGAATCTTTCAGTAGGGATGCCAACATCTGCAATTATACAGGCACACAAATGGACAGTAAGTACTAATAACCTACAACATTACTGACTTGATTTCAGCTTAATCTAATGCACAGTGATCAGTATGACATGCAATTATCTAAATCACAGTATCAAAATCAAAGAAGAAGTAACTTTTAGGCAAAATAAATACACGCAACAAGCACAAAGCAGGGTTCACCAGACTTTCATCTAAGGACATGACCTAGTTAACTCCATCTTAATGACAGAAAATATTTTCTATAAGAAAAAAACACCTTTGCATAATCAGATGTTGTGAGAATTTGCATTCCTTCTAGCTGACATAGAAATGGCCTACGAAGGCAGCTGGAATTTCAGTGCTGCCATGAATAATCAAGATCCACACTGTTGACTAAATGTAGCAAACTATTTTGACTTTATTTTATTTATTGATCTTGGTATTCAAAGGTTATGACGCTATGTATAGCATATGCAAAATATGGTCTTCCTTAGTGCTATTTCTGCACACAACTGTGAAGCAGAACGAATACATTTAACTGATAACTACATCAAAGGAAGCATGTCTAAAGCAATAAACATCTCCTGTGGTGGTGATGTTTATGCACTACAGGAGAAGTTTTGCTGAGTACGTATGCCTCTTTGATGTAGTTATTATTATAATGAAAACGTTAGTTGATTTTATTGCTTTTTAAACACCATTATTGTCCACCATAGCCCTATTAAATGTAGCTGCATTCATTAATAATGTGAATTGAGAGGTTATAATTTAGGTCTGGATGAGTTTGCTGGTAGAATAGCTACCACATCATAAATCCAGGTCTTCTTTTTTTCTCATGGCTTCCTTGCTCTAAGGTCAGCACTGGGAATCAATAGATTTGTGATTACTCAGAGATTTGTATACAACGTACATCAGCAGATTGACCTTGAAAGTTCTAGTAATTCTGTAAGACCCACAGAACTGGATTAATCAGTGCACAGACAGAAACTCATTCTGGATTCAAATTTTCATATCTCCCTGAAAGAATTCCCATAAAGTTTCCATTAATTTCTGTCTATTAAAGCTCACCATAAATACAATCTTCTGATTAACCAGAAATAAACACTGAATGCTGCAGAACAGCCTTACCACAGTAATATATGCAGTAAGTGTGTGTCCCCCAAATTGCATGCTCACGCATAACATTTTGTAATCAAATATTTATGTTCAGACTTAAAAATTCCAGTACTATGCTCATAGTCAGGACTCCAGGAATGACACCTTCAGCTTCAAAGGAAAGAAATACAGACCTAGGAAAGAAATACAGACTTAGGAAAGTATGGGTCTTTCTGCGACTGGTCCGAAAGTTTTTCTTAGTGTAGAAGTCCTGAGAGTTAGCAGAAGCAACCTCCTCATTGTAGAAATCATAATGTTGCGTAATGAACACCAGATTCTCTATCCTGGAGGATGATGATAAACATCAGCGCTGGAACAGGTTGTTCAGAAGCTTAACATTCATCCATGGAAGTTAAAGAGCCAAAGACTGGGTAAAGATGTGCTTGACCTGATCTAGAGGTTGCACCAGAGAACTCCAGAGGTCCCTACTATGAATCTATGCTAAAGATGCAGGAGTCATCCAGTACCACCTTCTTTAATGAAAACAGATTTTAACACGTGCAATACCATAAGTCATTTCAGAGGATGCTCTAGGAATCTCAATTCCTTTAGATTTTTTTATATTTTTCCCCAAGACATATGTGAACAGTACAGAAAGGCAAACCCAGAACTGGCGCAATGCATAATAGGAAAAGACATAAGCACGGAATTAAGAAAATCCACCCAAATGGATGCCCCTATCATGATCCAAATAAAATCTTGTAAAATCTTTTTTTGGGATGGTCAGCTTTGCAGAGATGTCTGTAATTTCAATACATGTCTACAGACACAAATACAGTCGAGGTAGCATAAGACATTTTGGCAAAAACAACACTGCCCCTCACAGAAGTTTGGAAATTACTTTTACTAGGTTAGAAACAAGCTAGAGTTATAATTAATACTCAGGGTTGGAAATCGGTAAGAGCAGTATAAGCAGAATTTACCACCACAAAGAAATCTAATTTCCTGATTAGACACTATATATCAACAAAATGGGAGGAAGGGTTAACACATTTCAGGCAATACCTTCACAGTCTAGCTTCAAGACAGTCTATAGCATACTCCTTTTGTGAGAAGCTAATCAGGGGCTTCTTATTATAGTCTATTAGGAAAGTGCTGCTCCAGATGGGTAGTGTTCAAGTAAAGTTTGCCAGAAATTCTCTAGACAGCTTCTAACTGCTCTGGAAATGCAAACAGTGTTAGAAAGGCATCAAGTGCCAATGTCACATGCTGTCTTGATGCATGCTTTAAGCAAACGTCACCACCTGATATTTGCCAGAAAATCGTAGGTCAGTTACGGTGTATCAATCCAATGCATAAAACCTCTTCTGTTTTTCATTAAGCTATTTCTTGGTGAACATGGAAAATGTCTCATGAAACATATGGGGATTTGAAAAGCCTGTTTTATTTAGAAAACTAGATGAACAGGAACTCAGTTGCTGAGTATTCCTTAAAAAAGAATCCAACTATTTGCAATTGCCTGTGATTTGTGTCCTGCAGATGAAGGAACTGTTAGAGGAAACTACGTTAATCCATGGATCCAGTGAAATGCTGCCAGGAAGCAGTGGCTATTCAGGGAATGAAAATATGTTGTTGGAAAAGGAAGGTGTCAAAGGCAAATTACACTGTAAATTAGAGTCAAAATAAGGCAAAGTCAGCAATACAGAAGCAAGCAGGTGTTCAGTAGGTGCAAGATATATCACTTAAAATTAAAAAAGCAAAAATTTGTATTGCTTTAGTCAGGTTCTAGGCTTGCTCAGGTTTGTCAGATAGGTCACAGACTGCCCTTCAGTCTCACATGATGCAGGAGTTTGATGAATAGGTGGAAGAGAAGTATACGGTCCTCACGATCCCTGAAAAGAAAATACTGCAGCACTATCCATCATGCTCAGACTGCTGAAACAACATTTGAAGAATCCTTACTCACCAGAGGGCAGGACCTCAACTACTGCTCAGTAACAACCTCTGCCAGGGGTTTGGGGCATGGTGCCAACAGCAACGTATGAAGGAGCAGAGTGGAGAAATATAAGCATTGGGCATACTTTGAGCCACGATGGCGTCTCTCACACTTCAATCTGGGACTTAATCCAAGTTATTTAAAAACTTGACAGAAGAATGGGACAGTTCAGTTTGTGTGTGATATGCTATACATCTCCCTGCGTTGCTCAGTATCAAATAAAAAAGCAAAAAAAAAAAAACAAAACAAAAAGCAGCCCCACAAAACAAAAAAAAAAAACAAAAAAAAAACCCAAACACCAAACCAACCCCAAAAAACAACCCTGAAACTATGTATGAGAAGGAATGAGGAATGTGAATTTTCTTCTTTACTATTTCAGCTGCTTAGTGAGTATTACATATAGACTCAAAGAATATCTAGGGTAAAGCTGGTTGAGCTAGTTCCTTCAGTCAGAATGTTTCAGAATAACATACTGGTTTTGATTACTTTTCTATCAAAAATGTTTTCCTGTTCCACACGGGATTTTTCAGGGAAAAAAAGCCCCACGCCAGAGCCAGAGGCATTAAGTTCAATTCCAGGAGTAGGACGAGGCTCACAGCCTGATTGCTGTAACCATAGACAGGCCAGCCCTAGGCATGTCACACTCTCATGCTTTCACAAAAATTCCTACAGAGAGCTGTGTGGGCTTGTGCAGTGCTGCATCTGAAAACCCATGACAGGATGTGGTTGCACAATCAGAGTATACTTGCTGGAGCCTTTGTTGTGGTTGGTTTTAATACATTAATCTTCTCCAGCCAACTGTGTCTTGCATTATCAGTCTTTCATTAACATATCCCCTTCTTTCTGTTTTGGTTTTTTTTTTTTTAATACAAGGATTAGTGCAGCTGTGTCTCATCAGACCTCTTGTGTCTTTTTCTGGGACTTTGTAAGGGACCCTGATTAAAGACTATCTCAGCTGCTGTTCTCTTCTGCATTTTTCCTTCCATGTTGCCACAGAATATAAAGAATCTTATTGTTCCTTTTTGTAATTACGTTACCACTTAGCCACTTTGAAGAAAAAAAAATAAAAGAATGCATTTTTTACTGAATGCTTCCTTCCCTTACCCACCTCTTCTTAAATGAAAGCCATTTGAAAATGCAACTGCATGGTTTTTTTAGAAGCCTCAGCAGAGGTTGAGGTTTTGGGTTCTCCTTTTCTAACATCTGGTGGTCTCATTGTTTTCGTGAAGTAATTTTCCCTTATTGACTTGTACATTTAACAGAACTTCCATCCAGAAAGAAAAAGCACACACTTTTGCTGCGGTGTCTTTTATGTCTGTAGGTGCAAGAGAAGGCAAGCTTTAAACTGCAAATAAATTGTAAGACAAAACCCATTACAGTTTCCACTGATGAATAAAACCACTGGCCAGGTAGATAAAATACAACTTGAAGAAAAGTCTTCTAAAAAGGTCTGATAATTTTCCTGTTCTGTTGCAGTCTTGCTTTTAACTGTTGACTTACAGCCTTCACTTGCTAAATACAGTGTAGCTGTCTAATAGGAGGAAGGTACTGGAGATACATTAGACTCTTTAAAATCTTTTAACTCTTTGGACACATATAATTTTCTTAATTGGTACTTTCACAATCAAATACCCATCAAAATTCAGCAATTTTATGCAGTGAAGTTTTTAAGAGCCTCGGAAGCACTGCAGTTCACGGATCTTTTTCAGTAATAACTACAGACTATCTGGATTGTGTTTGAGAACTGAGTAACAAAACTTCTCCTTTTTGTAAGTAACTATTTGTAGAATGCAGATATTTTAGTCCAATGTCATTACAGAATGCTTTATAATTATAGGAAAGAAAATTAGAAGATATATTTGTAATACAAATGGCTAACTACTTTCAGCTGGCAACACTGTGTCCTTGCATAGAAATTATGATATTATATTCCATGACTCTGCATGAAATGTAAAGCTCATCATTCCTATAAGAGACAAAAGGTGGGAAAAAATAAATACAAGAGTTATTTGAGTTGCCACAGGCAATAACATTAACATTTGCTTTCTTTGTTCCCCTCTCAACAACAAGGTAGAATGCAAAATTATATTTAGCCTTTGTAGATACTTCTATTTGTCCAACCTCCTTCAGAAATGACAGATGATTTCTAGAAAGGCGTTTTAATGTGATAAACCTAAGAACAAAAGATTGAAAGAGATCATGTAAAGAGGGCTAAAGCCAGAGTTAATTTCCATTCCAGGGATGAGAACATGTTAATGCCAATAAGCATTTAACAGTGCATCTGGTCCTATACAGAAATGCCAGTTCCACAGAATTCTAGCCAGGAATTTAATCAATTATTGTCCTGGGTTCAGCAGTAGCAGTCATTTTTCTCCTTCTTAGTAGCTGGTGCAGTGCTGTGGTTTTGACTTTCA
>WYDI02003056.1:0-11011 GCA_009867235.2 Psittacus erithacus | reverse complement strand
AAAGTTAGAAACACAGTGCTGCACCAGCCACTAAGAAGGAGAAAAAATGACTGCTACTGCTGAACCCATGACATCTGTTATTTCTTGTCTAAAATAAAACCAACATTTATATTGCTTTAAAATTACCCAGCAGTATTTTAACATTTTATAAAAATAAAAATGGTCTCAGAGTATTAAGGTTGTTAGCAGAATAGATAAACCTTTTTCAACAAAAACTACTTGGGAAAAAGCCAATAATACACCTCCGTTCAATATTCTCAAAAAAAAAAGTCAGACTTTTACAACTCCTTGAAACTAATATTTAATTCAAAATTAAAATCATGTATTTATTTAAATAAAATTATTTCAATAGAAACAGCAGGAAAATGTCAAGAGCCATTTCCATTAAATCTCCTGCCTTTAGTGTTAAAGAAAATACTCTTTTCAATTTCTGAGACCTATAAGACAACAATAACAATAGTAATCTGCCAAGGATAAAGCATTTGGACAGGTATTTTCAGTAAGCCAAGCGTTATCCTCCTATTGCTCTCACCTCTGAATTATTTCAGTCACTGCCCTGTGCCCCGTCATCAGTTATGGTGCAGCCTTTCCCATTCCACCTCATGTCCCATAACCTCTACTGATACATCTCCTAAAAATTACAATTATAAAGCAGTTCTCTTTGCTATTAATAAAACTGATTGCTGCATTTCCCTTACTGGTCTGTTGATCTTTGATGTTCATACGAGTGGAAAGCATCTTCTTCAAGTGGTCAGAAAATATCCAGCACATGGAGACCATCACTGTAAATAACAATCAGTGTATTAAGGAAACCCAACATTGTTTTGGCAAGAACATCTAAAGACAGTAAATATTGATGGGGTCAGGGCTATGCTGGAGGCGGTTCAGTACAATCAGCTGCTAAAATTGCAGCTAGTTCCAGCTCCTGATGGCCCCAACATGTCTTTGTACACAATTCCCTGCCTGCACTTAGGCTGCAAGAGCTCCTTATGCCACACGCTCCTTGCCTGTTTTCCAGCCTTGGGGAGCTCTCCCAAAACCCCGGGACCACTGCATTAGCATATGTTACAACTTAACTCTTCCCAACACCTTCACCTACATGCTCCGAAACATTTACTGGTGTCCTGCCAGATACACCATCCCTGTCTCACACAGCCCAGAGATGTGGATTTTATATACTTTGAAACACTCCCACTCTAATGTACTCTCAATGTCGGTCTGCCCAAATAAACACAACTCGTTCAACTCCAACCTTAAAATACTACTCATCAGTCAGGAACACTACAGAAGTGGAGATTTAACTAAGAAATGTTAAAGGAAGTTTAGCTGCTGTTTTAGTCCCCAGAAGCATAAGCTTCAGTCCAGTGAATGCATTGGCATTTGAAGGGATTTTCTTCCAGGCATGAGAAGATAAGGCTGATTCTAGTAATAACATAGTTAATAAAATAGGTAAATCTGCAGTCAAAGTAAACTCATAAGCTTGTCCATGCTTAGACAACACTTTAGAAATAACTGGCCACGTTCGGGACCCAAGGTACAGGGGCAGCTGACACAAAAGCAAATTTATCTACTTAATGCAGTGCTATATGACATCCATGAGTTCAACTTATTGGATAACTCACCGTTCCTTTCCTCATCCTGGCTTTCATCCAGCACTACTCCCATCTTCTGCTAGTCTTTTCCAGCTGTGGCTTAATTAGGATGAATCAAGCATGCCTGATTCATATTTATTTCCCTCTTACATTTTTCATTCATATTTTTGCCTTAATCAAAGTGTTGCTATCATTTTGAGGCTCATACAAAATCTTACCTTTTTAAAGACCCCCTGAACTGGTTTGTAGCTCTGCACATCACTATGGCTTGAAAGGCCATTAGGGAGGTGCATCATCTGCATTGTCCATTGAGTCTTGCTAGCTACATGCTTACGAGGAAGATGAAAATCTTCAGCTTCATTTAGGAAAAGGCATATTAAGCCACAGGATATAAGACCTCCATGAGTGCTTATGCATATGTCTGCTTGCACATGAATGAAATTGTGATAAGACACCTTCAGGGGCTGCTTTACTCCCCATAGAGCCCTTTGTTATGTGCCAGAGAAATGGGAGATAACTTTTCAACACTTTGCTGATCCCTAGCATGACTAATAATAAACCTTGTAGCTGATTACAATACTAAGTGACATTAAATGATGCACATACTATAGAGGAGACACATCAGTATTACCACTATTGGAAACAGTGGTCCTTCCCATGTTCTAAGCAAAAGCAATTTCCATTGCCTTGGAGTTAAAACTATCTTACTACATTAGCTTTCCTTTATCTGTGCTTATTCCCTTCTTTTCCTTCCTTCCTCCCTGCTCTCCAGCATATCAGTATGCACTGCCACCTTTTTCTTTTCCATATCCTGTGTTTCCAGAAGTTTGGTCTCAGCATAATTTATTTCAATTCCCAAGCACTCTCAGCAAGCAGCTAACAAGCCAAAGGAGTTACTGCATAGAAGCTAAGGACAGAAAAACCCTCCATCAAGCCACCATGTACACACAGACCTGAATGACAGTTCAATATGCATTGTAAACAGACTTTTTCTCGTCTGCTACCCTTGCACAGCACAATAAAAAACCACCAAGAAACAGGGATGCTAGAAATACAGTTAACTACTTTGGAACATCACCTTTATTAAAAGCTATCAAGATAACATTTTTCCATTACAATCAATAACACAAGCATTGGTTTGGCCACCATGTCATTCCCTTTGTCTTATTCAAGGCTAAGGTCCCCTTTTTCCTCTTTTTAGTCTTTCAGTACTAGACTTGCCACATTTCTGTGTAGCTTCAGGACACAAAACAACTTCTCAAACAGAAAGTAAAGGCTGTAAGGCTGAACTGTGTTGGCACCTGGTTTGTCAACAGGTACATGTATATTCAATCTGGTGAAATGGGCAAATGCAGGAGGAGCTGATCCCAACTCTAGGAGCAATGCCTCTGCAGGGATGGGGGCAACGGATAGGTCTTCTTTTTCCACAAATTTTCTAATAGAAACAGCCAATGTGAAGTATTTAATGTAACAAAGCAACCTGCCAAATCACAACCACCTTTAGAAGAAAAAAACAGCATTAAGAGTCACTTGTTCTGCATTCTTCTCTGATGATCACTTATCAGAAAATAATTCATTTTTATTTTGGTATTTCCAACTTAAACAAACAAAAGGCCAAGAGAACAATGACTTCATGAAAGGACTGACTGGCATCAGAGTCAAACCCCTGATTTAATTATGTGAGACTTATCAAAAGGAATCATCATTTCTTCCCAATATTTCTGATATTTCTTAAGATGGCCATGCACAAAAATAAGTTAAGAACAAGTCTGGTGTGTCAGCTGTGTTTGTCCAAGAAACAGAAAGCAGGCACTATGTGGGGACTTCTAACAATAAATACCTAATACCAAAGGGAAAAATGGAGGTGTATAAATTTGGAGAATAAACAACCAGCTGCCCTTAGGTTATTCCCCTAACTACTCCATATTCAGAAAATACCTCTACCCTCTGACATGTGGATTAAATCAGTAGGCATTCCCCAAGTGTAAAACAGGGCATTCACTACTAATTTCACTGAGATGGACATGCAACACAACAGCACTAATCTGCAGGGGAAACAAAGCTGGCACTGTATTAAGCAACTGAGGGAGCGCAGGAATCATTTATTTAGCAGACGTGGCCTTCTAATAAATGTAAAGCCAAACTGTATTTAATGTGTTCAGTGTGACCTTTAAAATACAAAATTGCCTAAGAGTGGTCTACTGCACAGATTTCATTGCAATTAAGAAACTGCAAATCACTGGGAATGCAGAAAAACACAACTGCTATGCAAAGTCAAGGTATCAAATTCTCTTGTACTAGGAGTCACATTGTATTTTACATTTGTGACATATTTCATTCCTTAGCTGTATCATAAGCCTATGAAAATCTTCCCATTAAACTAATGCTGCATGTCTCCATAATGTGCTTGATTAAAATGCCACCATTTTTTTCCCTTTCCCTAAAGGCATAATCCCATAATACTTTATTAAGATCTGATGTAGAGACTGAGCTCTTTTTCCACAAACCTTTCATCTTATTCAGTTTGATTAGGGTCACGGGGCCAGACTCATCCCAAGTATAATTTCACTGTAGTCAAAAGAGCTACACCACTGATCATACTACACCGCACAAGCAAATATTTGGTGCCCTACATTTGGCAGATCAAATGGATAACATAGTATTTATTCCATTTTCAGTCTGAACCATACTTTGATATATCATTCCAGATGCTAATGAGTCAAACAGCCATTTACAAGAGTAAATATTTCGAATATGACATGCTAGTCAAATTAACTACTTATTCTTCATTCTTCATTTTCCAACCATTTCAATAAACACTTTAGATATGATGTGCTGCTTATGCTTTCAGGATGGAAAGTATCTCATGCAAGTTATTTTAACTAATCTATCTGTGACTGAATCACTGTAATTTCCCTATCTGCTTAATGGTCTCAATTCACCAGTATCATCTTAAAGATCTGTATCTTCCTACCAACTATGTAGTAAATTTACAGTAAATTACAACTAGTTAAAATTGCCTAGTTCTACATGTACCAAACTCTATTACATGTCATTTGAAACAATGTCATCCAAGGACAGAAAACACTGAATTATGAAAGATCAACAGTGGCTTGTTTGTTTTTTTTTATCTTCCTGCCCAATAAATTCCCAGAGTGCTGTAAATTCTGCCTTGTTCAACAAGTATGCATTGTACACAGGGACTGCACTGAAGACTCAAAAACCATTACTCATTTGGTATGAAAAAATTGGAAGATTAAAGGAAGAAGGCATGAAAGTCTTCGGAGGCACTCTGTTTCTGAACTGCAAATATTTATAATTTTTATCTCATCATATAAAACAGACTTATGAGTTCCATTCTATTTAACATCCACTTTTAGGAGGTCGATAGTCCCTATTCATTTCACATACTCCAAGTTTACTGCTTTCTCATTATGTTAATAACAAAAAGGTGCCACAGATAATTAAAAACAAACTTAGTCCCAGCATTCATTAAGGAAGAAAATATGATGTTCTAAAAAGCTGTCACATATAATAAAGCAGTGTTATCTGGATAGAATTACAGTGATTTCAAATGGATAAGTCTAGAGGAAGAAATCCACCAAAATGCAGTTAAATTAATTGCTTTTACAAGGGGGAGCTTAAAAATGTAGTAATTAATTGACCTACTGTTTGAGACAATTTCCCTATAGTTAACAATCATTCCTGCAAAAGATGAAAAAGACAACACTTTCATTTGAAAAAAAGGCTAACAAAAATAATTGCAAATTAACATTGCCAGACTTCCCAGTATATGTGAAATGTAAAGCAGAAAAACAAAGAATATCCATGGGAAAAGATAAATTCTGAACCAATTTTTATCTGTGCAACTTCATCACACCTAAGAGCATTATATCATATTAGGACTGGGGTCCTCCCAGTGCGCTGACATTTTGAATATTTAGCCCTAGGCCCACAGTTACCTGTGTGGAGAACAGCATAATTTGAAATTAATTGAAAAAGTCATTTTAGTGCTGGGGATTCAGAAAAATATATGACTTTCTTCACTGTAAGAACATTTTACTTACTTGTTCATAACTCAGAAACAGATTGTGCAAAATACCTTCAAAGATGGTTTATTAACTTATCTGCAATTGCTTAATTTGTCATGCATAAAATTCCTAATAATTTTAATCATTTCTCAAAAAATAATAAAAAAAAAACCTACCCAGAAATTCCACGCATATTCAAAGATCTTTAAAGCCTGCAGCTACATACAGGCATATTGTTGAAACGCTGCCACTACTGCTTGCACAACAGAGAAAATTCACAGGTATAACCTGGACGTAGATCCAACAGGATTTGAAAGAAGCACCTGCATGGCAATGCCCCACAGAAGGGACCTTGCTCTCACAAGAATAGAATAGTGACAGATTATGTAAAGGGTACATGTAAACAGGAACACTGCATTCCTAAATGTTGTGATTGCAATGGCAATGCAGATTTTGGAAAATGGAAAATACACACAGTATGCAAAGTATGAGCACACTGGAAGTTTTATGTAGTGGAAAAAATGGTGCCGTCTACCTTACTTGTCCCCTTCCTGATGATGACTGACACTTAGACAGCATTTTTGGCTGCCTTTGAATACTGACCTATGATTTCGGGAAAACTGTCCCAAATATATTTCTTTCTAGGCTGTAATTGTCCAGTATCATGTACGCGTAATTTAATCTGATTTCCTCTAGATGCATTACCTAACCTCATATACACTGAAGTCCATCTGCTACCTTCTGCATGCCCAGTTCTGTGGTGTCCTCTGGAGTATCTTGCCATTAACATAGTATTCAATGAGTCAAAGGAGCTTCACATCACCTGCAAAATCAGAGATTTCAGTGTTCACTTCAGTCTCCAGATCATCATCATGCATAAAACGAGCACAGATCTCTAAGAGCAGAAGACTGACTCTTCTTGACCTAAGAAGTGACCATTATGCCACTCTGCTTCTTCTTAATGAAGGACAACTGATTTGTAATGTATTTATTTATTTATTTAGCCTCTGGTGTGCAATCTTCTCAAGAAGTTTTTAACAAAGCAAATATATGCCCGCTGAATCATCTCTTTTTTATTTTCTTTTTTTTTTTAAATTCTCATGCTCATCTTCATGCAACTCCAGCAGAGAGAAGAGGATTTCCCCTAAGAGAAGTGGACATTGTTCTAACAGATCAGTCATTTTTAGATGAACTCTTCCATCTCACCATGGACAGAAGTTGTGCTTATGAGTCCACAGTCCCTCTCCAGAGCTCCATCTAGAGCCTGTCTTGCAGCTTCAATGTACATTTCAAAAAATATTAGGACTGGAATAAACATGGATGGAAATTCTGATTTTGAGACAGCCTTTATAGAAAACTTATGAAATACAGGCTTTTGAAAATGCCTTCTCTTATTGGAAAACAACGTATGAGAAGACTATTATTTGTTTTGTGTGATTTTTCTTACAGTTTATAAGCACCCACAGATTTCAGATCAAAAGTAGTTCCTAACAAAGAATGCAAATTTCACAGCTCACAGCTGTGAGAAAATTACCAGGTATGAACATAAATTTGGGGAAGCTCGCTAAAACTGTGCTTTTTCTCCCTTAAAGATTCTCCCTATTTCTCCCTATTTCTGTGAGCAAGAGGATATACACTGAAAAAAATTACCAGTTTCTATGACGCTTTTTAGAGCTATGCTAGTGATTTTTATAATAGCCTGATTCAGTAGTCAAGAAAGATCCAGATATGTTATTTAGCAATTTACTTCCATAAATTTAAATGTTAATTGACCTATTAATATAAAATATCATTAAGTGCTCTTAAAACAAATATAATTTGTGGGGTTTTTTTGGTTTGCTTTAATTATTTTTTTAAGTCCACAAACATACACCACATACCCAGTAAAAAAGAGGGAGTTAAAGCAAACATCAATACAGTAGACTTATAATTTTACGTTTAAATATTCTACTATCCATTCCCCCCTCCACACAAAAATTTTATCAATGGATTTTACTTGAACAGATTTATTAAAATATGTAGTTAACAGTTAATATCTTCTTGGTGGGAAATAGCTGTGATGTATGCCCTACCAGATCAGACTGTTTAATCAAAAAAAACAAAACCATCAGAGATTGTTCCAGCTAAGGATTAATTGTGCCAACTTAAGTCAAACAAAATATATTTTGGCAGTGCTTCTGACGTATGAAAATAAAACAAACATTATGGATCAGCTTTTAGCTAACAATATGCAAAATTAAAGAATATAAAAATTTTAAACTTTTATAGGAGTGCTGATTAGCTTTTGTTCTAAAAACTGCAACGACGAAACTTTGCTGTTAATCTTGTTACACATCCACTCAGCAAACAGGAACAAGGATCCTTAAAAACCCCACTATACAAACAAGATAATAGACGCTGAATGAATACTGAGCAAAATGTACTAGTGGCCTATGCAAAAAATTACTTTTTTTTTCATTGGACAGAAGCAGAAGAGTAAAAACCTCAAATTATCTCTAAAGTCATGTATGACTGTGAAAGCTGATTATAGTAAAGTATATGGCCTATGCATTTTTCATTTGAAGGTTAAATTCTCTATTAATTTTTCAGCATTTTGCCATCTCTGCTGAGAGTGGTTGCTAACTGCAGTAAAACAACAGCTTTCACTGTCTGAATTCACGTGTTGGATTTGTGGCGCAGTCAGATCTCGTAGGCTGAAGAGTACTGATGTGCAAACCAGAATTATTGCATATAACCAAAATCCAAACATAAATACAAGTTTTTGTTTTGTTTTTTCCTTCGTGGTTTTTTGTTTTTTTGTTTTTTTTACAGTCTGGTAAAGCATCCCAAATTGCTTATTTTGTTATGAAAAAAAATCCAAGTGGCTATAAAAATACCTAGATCTAATGTAAGTCAAATGTACTACAAAACCAGTAAATACCATTTTCATGGAGGTATAACTAAATTCTTTCATGAACTACAGTTACAAATGAGGCAGCTTGGAATTTTGGTTTTTATCAGTCTGTCAGGAAAAAGAAGTGACAAAGTTTAAGCCTCAGAATAAGATAGCAATGCCCACCACACAGGTGAGTGAGTTGACTCTGCCTCTTAGGCCTGATCATCTCTGTTCAGCTTCCTGAAGCTTCCAGCTCCCCTCACAGAGAACAAATAAAAGACACCCTCATCTTCAGAGTACAATGATATGTGCAGTACACAGTTGGAGTACATTTCATTAAATAGACTATCTGTCCATTTTTAATTAAAATTATAGATCAATACATAACAGCCTTCAACAACAGGCTGTAAAGTACAGAACTGATCATATTTTAATATATTTAACATTAAGATACATGAATTTGTGTCAGATCACCAGAGCACAGGAGATCAACTATTACTTACCTCACAAAGATGCAAATAGATAAAAACAGGGAAACTGAAGTATAGAATGCCTTAACTGATTTGCAGCTGATCAAAACAGAAAGCTCTGCTTGGTGAAAGATGTACACACTGCTCTCTGAAGTTGCAATTCATTGTTCCAATCCACAAACAGTCCCGTCTGTCCCACTGTGAACAGCCAGCCAAATCTCCACACAGATTAATCTCGACTATCACACTTCAGATGCCAGTGGACATAAAGAAATTATAACAAAAGAAAAAGCAATAAATGAAATGTGTGCATTAATTAATGTTGGCTCCCTCTACTTCAGCTGTGTTGAGTTTTTGGGGTGGGTTTTGGGTAATTTGGGTGTTCGATATTTTTGTCGGGTTTTTTGGGGGAATAGGAGGGTAGGCTGCATTTTTTTGCCCTATATTTAGGCAATGTGAGTCAAATTCTACTGCTAACTCCCCACTGATAATAAGGCAAGACATCCACACTTTTTTGAAGCTGACATCCTTGTTATTTCTTATAGTCAAATACACTGCTGAGGGGAAAAAAAAACCCAACAAAACACAAGAGTGTGAAAGAGGGAGGAAAAATCTAGGAGAAAATAGAGGATCATGTGAGATTGTTTTTACATGCCAAGTTGGATAATAATTTTGCATTTTACATCACATAAAGATACAGCTTGCTCTTACAATCTACCAGCTTCCCTGTATAGCTATGGAAAGGCTCCTCAATGTCAGACCATTAATCTTATGACCCTTAAAACATTTCTCTGTTTAAAACTACAACAGACCTTCACTCAAGCACAGTTGCAATCAATGGACAAAATATTAATCACTTGAGAAGTGGTGCTTTGAGACTTATGAAATTGAAATGAATCACAATATGAAAAATGCAATTATTTTTAAGGGCTTTGTTTTGTTAACACTCAGTCACTCAATCTGCTCTCCTTGCTTGTGTTTTCTTTGAGGGGTGGAGAAAAGGGTTTAACTGTTGTTTTGGTGCTCAGCATGTACTCTCTCCGTTCCAGGTCTGCCTCCCTCCATGTCACACCACAGGCTGCCAGAGACACATCTCACCTGAACCACACACAAAAAGCAGCCTTAACAACATCATGGCAGTGATCTCACTGCCACTGTTAGCTTTCAATCCAGCACCTCAGTTCAATCACACACTCAAATAAGTCTGAATTTCCCTGTGGCATGACAGTGTGATTATCTGCCCTTCTATGGTTTTTTTGTTTGTTAGTTTGAAAAGTTTTTGCTTTCATCAGAGACCTACTAAGATGCACATTCAACCTTGCAATAAATAGGGAATTTACTTGCTGGCTATTTATTGACCTATTAGCTTTGCAAGGCTTGCTTATTTAACAGGTCTGGATCCTCCAAAGAACTGAATAAATTGTTGTTCAGAGTAATGTGCCAGTGAATCAGTTCACAAGTACAATTTTGGACAAGAATTAAGGCCAGCTAATGATTTCAGTAACTCCTCTTCCATGGGAAAGGCAGCTTGGACTAGGTAGGAAATGAAGATGCACACACTTAAGGAGTCTAGTTGGACAAACCTGAGATTATCAGAGCTTCAAAAACATGATCTCCAAGATAGACATACCTGAAGATAATTTTGAGAAAATAAACAAGTTTTTACTGATTTTACTTATGGTAAATAACAGGAAAGTTTTATACAAAGGAAGAAATCAATTCTTTTGAATAAATTATTGGTTTACATTCCAGGAAGTCACGAATTGGTTGCCATAGTGCTCCAAGAAATGTGCTGGATTTTGTCCAGTGCGGAAATATCAGGTTGTAGTCAGAAAGGAGAAATTTAGTTTTCTTATGATGACAATGATTTTGATTGCAAGATGTTGTGGTTTAAGCTTAGTCGTAAATTAGACAAAGCATGTAGCCTGCTCGTTTTTCCCCCACAACCTGTCCTTCCCCCCACCCTCCCCCAAGTCCCGGAGGGATGGGGAGGAGAATCGAAAGAATGCAACTCCCACGGGTTGAGATAAGAACAGTCCAGTA
>WYDI02003055.1:6312-70757 GCA_009867235.2 Psittacus erithacus | reverse complement strand
AGTGTGAGGTGTCCCTGCCCATGGCAGGGGGGTTGGAACTGGATGATCTTAAGGTCCTTTCTAACCCTAACTATTCTATGATTCTACGATTCCAGAATCTCATACTACCCAAAGAATCCAGGAATCCGTTTTTCCCCCATGTTCCAACACCTGAAGACCCATCACTCATGCCAAGCACATTGTCGAACTCTCTCCTAATGTGTATGCTCACCACCACCACCAACTGCATACTAAGTTCTGGGAGAGGGGAAGCTGGAAGCATATATATATATATATATATACATATACACACATATATATACGCACAAGTACAGTAGATTAAGCAAGCTGTAGAATGAAGATGCAGGTTTGGAAGATCATTCTGCATGCATAGGAAAACGTAAAAGTTTTAAACTCCTTTTGTATATTTACTGATTAGTTCAAGAAGCTTTAAGAGAAGCTTCAAGGTTTCCAGCCTTTTCCTCATACATGCAAAGAGATTGGCTTGGCACAGAAAAGCATCCTCTCAAATGTGACTTTAGTAAGCTTGAAACTTTCCAGAAAATTAATTAATAAAGGAAGTATGTGCCTGCTAAGACTCATATTCACTACATCCCACTTGAAATGTACTGCAGCCAGCTACACAATGCCCAGCAGCATGTGCTTTGCTTACCTTGTGTCTGCAGCTGACGTAGCATATGTATTTCCCCCCTCATTAAAGTCACTGATTAAGTGTGTTTTCACTGCAGGTCACAGAAGTGTTATTTTTCCGGGAGCAGTGCTCATTTCCACAGGCTATTCACTTGGTAGACAACCCTGAGCAAACAACATGGTTAAGTATTCTGCAGCCCTTACAAGAGCAATGAGCAGGGTACCATTCTGTTGAAACCACACCTGGAAGTCCCCATTAGAGCGATCTGTGGTAAGATGCAACCACAGTTCCACGTAGCCATTTTCCTCACCCAGTCCATCTGAGTTGTCCAAGCTTTGGTGAGTTCTATTTTAACCACATTTGATATTTCCATTCTCTCACTCTTGCTGTGGTGTCACAACCAGTTCTTCAGGACAAAAACCTTTAGATAAAATAGCTGAGACCTGGTCTCCTGACGTGGAAAATCCTCCCAACCCAGTTCCATGGTGTCCAAACAAAAACCAAACCACTCCTCAACATCCAAGATAAAATGGGATGATTCAAATCTGAACATCTGCAGTTTTGGAAAAGATAAAGGAGCACAAATCAAATTCACCTCAGAAAAGCAAGTGCAAAAGGTAATTTTGTCAAGACAGAGATAGTAGAGGGAGGGCATGTACTGCTCACCCTTCTCTTCCATCTGACAGCCATCAGAATGGTTGCCAGAGGCTTGGTGATCTGATTGTCACAGTTTAAACATCCCCCAAGGAAAGAGGTTGTAAATATGATAGGGAGAGAAAAACTAAAGCACAGTGAAAGGCAGTGTTCCTAAATCCTTAGAGTTTCCAACTGTTGCAGGATGAAGGCAAAGAACTAGTGTTTGAGCAGCAACAACGGCTGCAGACAAACTTTTAACTAAGAAGCTCAGACACCAAACATCATGCCAGAATGAAAGGGGAGCAACACACCCTTGGGGAAAAGAGATGACTGGACTTCAAACAGAGAATCTAATTACTTGCTTTGGCATTCATTGCTGCTGTTAATCAGGGTATCTCCCAACAGAAAAGCAAAACCATGATTTAACAGTGAGGACCATATGACTCACAGGCTGCAGGCAATGAATGGAGCTTTGAGTGGAGATGCTGATTTGGGAATCTGTGAGCAGGTCTGAAACACGATGGTGATCGGTGCTGACTTGATCAGCATCACTGATTAGTAAATTCCTTAGTTATTTTTGACTAAACTTAAGAAATTACAAGCTATTACTGGCTCAAGTTACAACAGAAATGATGAGACTAGACAATGTTTTGAGAAAGCCAAGAGAAGCCCTTTGAAATGACCTGAAGGGAACTATAATACTCCAGAAATTATTATACAAATCGAAGGCAGTTCGCAGCTCAGAGCACAAATAGCTCACAATATGGGTACAGACACATTATCTTTCTACTCTAGAAAGGGCAAGGCCTGAGGAAAGCCCTGTTCAATCACTCTTAACCAAGGCAGCTGGACAGAATCTCTTACCTTGTACACGGCAAGGAGAATGCCAAGAACTGGCCCTGTTAGGACGGAAGGATTTAGTTGGGAGGCTCACTCAGGCAGAAGCCAAGCCAGAGTTTCTCCTGTGAACCTGAGACTCCTGGCTACAGGAGGGTACTAAAAGCTGGCTAACTATAGGGGATGAAAAGCAGGGCTGGTCACTTGAGCCACCCTCTGTCCAGTCTGAGATGGGGATCAACTCCTGTGCCTTGCCCTTTTTCCACCTACAACAGTTCTCCCCAGGAAGCAAAGGAAGGTTGAGCCACATTCAGAGCCTCAGACCACCTTAAGCTCTTTCATGAGGTGGCGCTGGTTCGAACAGGAGCACAAGGATTAGAAATGGAATCTCTGTTAGAAAGGTCCAAACTGCCAGAAACCAGGACCAAGGGCAAGTTCTAGGGAGCACCAATGTCCATGAAGTACATAGTGCGGTAAACGGTGACCTGCTGGAAAGTGACTTCGAAGGCATCCACCAAGAGACGCAGCCAAGTAGCGTTTCAGGGCACCTCTCAACTTTTCTCAGCAACTGTATCTCTGAAGCTGGTGCCAGTCTTAAATTCCTGTGAGAGATATCAGACACCTGAGAAATTCAGGAGGTCTTAAAGCGACACAGATACCAGTCTTGGAAATGGTTCCTTTGAAGTTCATGCTGGAATTATTTACACGTATTTTCCCTTCTTTCCCTTTCCTATGCAGTGTAAAACATCTCGTTGAGGTGACGCCAGCATAAGGATTAAGACTCCTTGAAGTATGGAATCAAGCTGAAGCTAAAAAAATTCCAGACAAAAATAGCTGAAGCCATGGATGCTTCTTGCAAACTCTTGGCTCGCAGAATGCTTCCCACAAGCTTTTTCCTGAACAGCATAAACACTGGGCAGTACTCATCTGATGGTCAGCAGTGGCTCTGACACATCTGGAACAGCTTAAACCCACAGCCTTCATGCAAAGCCATGCCCACAGAGACAAGAAAGCAAATCTTCAGTTAAAACAGAAAGGTTTGGTAGCTCCAGCTCAACTGGACAATTGGAACTAAAAGGATGAAAGTGTCCTCCAGCAAAAAGCACACAACACATGCACCAGACTGGGGAGGAGGGAAGAGGAGTACTCTCATGAACGTTGCTGGGGCAAAAAAACTACTTGGCTTAAACATCAGGCACCCGCATGCCCAGAGTATGAAGGGTTATACAAGCAATTGCTTGAAGGAAAAGTCTGGCTTTTTTCTTCCTGGCACATAATGAAACCAAAGACAAACGGTGTATAAATAAAACAGGGTGCTTCTGTAGTGCAGAATGATAACAATCTCAGCAATTCACTGGCTCATGCCAGGAAATTCTCCTCGCACACTGCTTGCAGGTTATCAGCCTTATCAGATGGGATACAAAAACCAAAACGACAGAAGCGAGGAGGCAAGAAACAGTATCTCCAGAACAGAGCTTGCAAGTAGAAAACAACACTTGACATGGGGAAAACCCAAACTACGGCTTGACAAAGGGCTGGGTTAGGAAATAAAGGGCATTCAGTACCCTACATACCTGCGTATCGTATATACTGTGTCAGTTACCACTTCAGCAAGAACACTGAATTACAATACCGAGAGGACACATACCTACCCCTCAGCTCTACCGCTGGTGAAGGGTGTCAGACATTCCCAAATAACACAGACTAGCTCTTCTATTATGCTGCTCATCACCAGAGCACTAAGTATTTCACAAACAGATAAGTATCATCATTCTTCTTGCACTAAAGGGAAACCTGAGCTAGCAAACAGCAACATGTCCAACTTACCCATCTAGCAAGTCTGATTTCCAAGCAGCTCTTCCTGACCTTCTTACAAAAGTCCACATCGCACTCTTAAAACTGGGATGAATTTAAATATTCCTTCTAATATAACAGATGAGAGCTACAACTTACACTGTCCTGACAGTAATACTATAAATAGTAATTTATGACAAAAAGAAGTTACTGAAGGTTACAACCTTGACTTCCCAGATGCCACAGGACACCCCATGGGTGAATGAACTGAGAACAGCCTCATGAGCAGGTTGTATCAGTGCTACTCCAACCATACCTAAGCTAACCCATT
Source organism: Psittacus erithacus (assembly GCA_009867235.2). Classification (NCBI taxonomy): domain Eukaryota; kingdom Metazoa; phylum Chordata; class Aves; order Psittaciformes; family Psittacidae; genus Psittacus; species Psittacus erithacus. Next base: position 66,528 of record WYDI02003055.1, on the reverse strand, counting down.
GATTATTGGGAAGCTCACATCTGGAACCGTATCGGTGCTCCTTACACCACCAGCTGCTTCAGACACCACAAACCCTTCTTACAGATTCATTTATCTCCTAGACAAAAAATATCTTATAGAGAAAAGCAGCAGGAACATTGCTTCAGGAATCTCTACTGTGCGGAAAACTCTTGCGTTGCTTCTCAGCATTAGGTCTGGGCAGCCAAATAAATGCCCATGTGGACAATTCAAAGCTCAAGAACCACTAGAGGTATATATAGAGGTATACTGAGCACATCTTACACTGGTAGCCAAGCATGCTCATTCTAGGGCCTCTCATATTTCCTCTATATACCTATGTATTCTGTTCTAGATACCCATGTATTTTCTGGCATCCCACAAAGTCACAACTCAAACAGCTTTCTAAGACAGACTCCAAAAATTCCCTCCTCTAGAGAAAGTGACACAGAAGAGACTGATTCGAGAAATCTTCGCTTCAGATCCCCTGGGTGTTTTGAAACCATTCTGAAATATTATTGTGCCTGCATCTTCCTTACCTAAACACTCAAAATATTTAATCATAGAACATTATGAATGATGATCTCTGCCCTAAGTTTAACAGAATTAGAACTTTATCGAACACACCACTAAGGTAAGTCAATTCCCATAACTCCCGTTTATTAATCAATTATGATTTATTTTAGCAGAGTTTAAGACAATTAACCTTCTGCATGTTTCATTGAAGCTAAAGCTACAAAGGCAATTTCTACATAAAGCAGCCAAAACCCCACAGTTTTCTTTTCAGGGTTTCGGTTTTCTATGAGTTCACTAGTGATGAGAAATAAAAACTCCAAAGGTGCCCAGACTGCACGTATTTTTAGGAGCAATGCTCTAGAAAACATATAATTAACACATTAAGCCTAAAATAGTTGCACAGAGCAGCCCACAATACTATTTCAGCTTATCACATGGCTGTTCCTGTGCCCACTACAACTCCTCACCAGCAGCATTTTCCCCAATTTTCATCATCTACAGTCTGCACTCATTTGCTGCAGGAATTGCTCCCATAAGGCACAAAGGAGAAACTCACTCTGTTTTACAAGATGATACGTACCCCTGATCCTTAACTTTGTGCTCATGGGGACTGCGCTCTAGAATACACCTGGTTATGTCTCAGAAACCACGTTCTTGGCCCACAACTGGGGGGAAAAAAACCCTTGAGATTTAAGTGAAAACTTGCTAAATTAGGAGCTTGCTGGAATTTCAGAGTGTGGCAAAACTTCTTATGACGATAATTATCAGGCTCTGGATCTCTTCACTCAAATATTTTAGATGCAACAGAAATGGACCAAAATAAACATGAGTTACTGATTATTCTGATCTAGCTACTTATCTCTGACATGTGTGGCAACTAAATATTTGTAAAAATATGTATTTACAGTACAGACTTAAAATAAACTCTTGAAAATGACAACTTTTTTGCTTCCAAACAAATATAAAGAGAAAACACTCTGATAGCTTATACCCCGTTTATTAAGACAGAGCCATCTATTACTTAATACACTGGCTGGGTAGCCATAAATCACATTCTTTTCTTACTATATTAAGATGCAAGACAGCTTGGCAACCAGATAACAAAGACAAATTAGGCAGGGTGAAGAAACATTTAAGCTGCAGCGGGTTAAAATCCATCTGAACTAGGGAGACCTGAGCCAGCGCCATTACACAAGGTGCTGGCATGGGGCACAGCACACTTGCCAGCCAACTCCTCGAGTGCCCGGCAGGCCTGCCAGGGCCCCTTCAGCTGGAATGTCGGGAAAAGGTCCGGGGACCGTTTGGGTGCTGCTTTTTTGGACACCAACCAAAGAGCGCATCACCAAAGCTACAGTTTTTCTGTGCAGGGATCACATAGGATTTTATTTCTTTTTCAAGAATGAAGGCTTTTGGTAAGAAAGTTTATAGTGCAATCTGAATTAATTTGTGCCCACAGTGTCATTATTCATTCTCCCAAAACAGCTGAAATACAACTGTGTAGGAATACCCTATCTCCATAAAGATATTACAAAATAGTGCTTATACAGTTGGCGACTACATAGATTTCAGTTTTAAAAAACGTATCTCTTCATGCTTTCATAAAACAAGTACAAAAGCAAGAAGTGACAAAGCAGCTAAGTACTTCCATGTATCCTCCAAAAGCTATTAAAATTCTTGGGGCTCTAAAAAGTTAATATACCTTATTGCACAGGAAGCACACACCATGTTCAATGTAACAGCTGCTCAAAGAAAAAAACTTGGTTCTGTTTCCTCTTTGCCAACTTGCCCCTGCTACAACTGCTGAGAAATCAGAGAGGTTACTCCAGACAAGCAAGTGCAGATCTGTTTCTGCTTGTCAGTAGTAGCTATGTGCTTCACAAGGAGATGTGCAACATTAGCTACATGACACATGCCCAATTACGTGTTTCTTTTTTGGATGGAAGATAGAAAAAAAGGGGTCAAGCACCAGGAGCTTCAGCTCATAAACACATAGCGTTGGCTCAAAGAAACCTAGCTGATAACAGCTGTAGCTTCAATGCAAATTTACGAAGTGAATATTTATTCAGCTTGAAAAGCCGATACACAATAATTACCTTGATAATAAGAGAGTTGAAGACAGTACCAGGTTAACATCCTACTGATACGTAAGTTTTGTAAATTGAGTGCTTTATAAAAATAAGAAAAGGCAATGCTTCATTGAAATAACAGAATCTGCTTCTTGAATCAACCACTCTTAAGTCTGTACAGCAACATGCAAGCAAATTAAGTAAAAGCACCAGATTTCAGTCTTTAAATGGCTGTAAGGTTTAAGTCATCAAGAGATGCTTATTTTTTTCTTTTAAAGTCTTGATTTAAGACATAAGCGGGGGGGGGGGGGAGAAACTTCAAAAACATTTCAAGAGAGCTTCAGCTCACTGCAAAGCATTTTACTTTATGCACCTTGCTGTGAAAACATGAAGCCTTTTTCTATCCTCAGCACCAGCATTTTCAATTGAAAAAATAAAAGAAAAAACCCAAAAAGACTCAAACCTTAAAATTCTCACATTTTAAATCAACTGCCTTTGGTACACACACATCCATAGTCAAGCTAGATGATCTTTGTACATCAGTACTGCAAAAAGGGAGAGCAATGAGCAGTGTTCTACCACGCTTTGTAAGAGTTAACACTTAAAATGCCAACTGATTTTGTTTCAGTCTACTGCAGTTATGAACAGAAAGCCTCCTTCAGTCACAGTTGGGAGACAACTGTTTAACACACACCAATCAACTGGTTGTAATATATAAATACAGCTTAAGGTACAAGTGAACCAGTCCTTTTATTTGGACTATATGCCAAGCACAAAGAGAATTTTTAGAATCCCAATATATTAATGCTCACAATATTGATGTACTTCAGGTAGTGCCAAACAAGAATAAGAATGTACACATGCTTGGAGTAATCTATTTTTATATATATAGGCTATGCAGATTCTTGTAGACTAAGGTTTGGCACATACATGGTCATTTCACAACACTTTAGGAAAATTAAACTCAGCCTCAATTTGCAATGGGAATGATTTTCAAAGGACACAAATACTGTCATTTTGGAAAGAATCACAGAAGATGCAGTTCATATAAAAACCAGAAAACCCCCACATGCTCCCTGCGTATTCACCTCTCTGGTACTCGGCAACTTCTCACTTCACAGGTCCAGTCTTACATGCAACTGTAGCAGAGACAAGCTTTAAAGTATTCTGCAAATATTTTGGCCGGTAGCTGGAGAGTAAAGCAAACCTGGTTTGCATCAGATAAATTCAGAATCTTTGCTTGTTTCTAAGTAGCACAGAACCTTAAAGTTAAATATGAACTTAAGGATGAGAGCGACTGCCAGGATGACATATAGCAAAGGCTTAAATTCATCTTGTCAAACAAATACATGGACAGGTCTAAGACTGCATGCTTCTGATTTAAAGACCATCAATTTGTCAGTAACAAATCTTCAAATACACAAAATTCAAAGTACATAAATGCAAAACACAGCTTTATAACTTACTTTCTTAAATGAAGATTAATTCTGACAAGTAATACCTGGACAAGTGTCTACTCCTTAAGAGTATTTTCAGAAGAGTTATGCCTTCAAAGCTGATAAGGTATCCCAACCCGCAGACCCTCATGTATAGTTAAAATGCAGTACAGTTAGTTCTCTCCAACTCCATGGGGACATAAAGATCGATTTCTAAAAACATTTGGATTTAATGTTCTAATTTTTTAAATTGCAACTGTTCTACAAACAATGATCCAGTTAGAGTAAGAAAACTCCAGACACCGCATGTCAGTGCATTACTGAAAGGTTTTACTTACGCAGGAGTTTTCCAATGCTAGACAGCATGTTATATGGAAATTGTAATTTCCATATGTTGGTAAACTGATGCTGTTGCCAACCTTCAAAAATATAACGACGTGTGTATTTTTAAGGAATGAAAACATCAAGTTGTGCCAAGTATTCCAAGATCTTAATTCACACATAGTACCCCCCGCATCCCCTGTTCTTTTCCAGTCTGGTCAAAGATCTTTGTGAGACTTTTTGCAAAACAGTCCTACCAAGTAAGCCCTTTCTATAGCCTTTCCTGCAGAAAGGACAATCACCTCAACAGAGCATTTTACAAGATTGAGTCTCAAATACTTATCCGTCATGTAACCAAATCAGATTAGAATCATGTTACCATACCTTATTACATTGAATCCTGTTGTTAAAATAAATCAGTGGTTTGTGCACATCTTTGAAGATGACATGTAAAAAATATTCTAAATGAAATCAGAAGGTTAAAATATACTCTTCAAACAGAAACCAGGAATTGCATTCTCAACATACCAATGTTTTAGTGCCTTTAGAACTGAAAATGTACTCATTACTGCAACTCGAGTAGTCAATGCTCAAGCCTACTATAATTCAAAACGTGATTATTTTTAGCATAACCACACTAGCAAGTTATTCTGTATATTTCAGTGAAGCAAAGCTTTAAAAAAGTTGTAAAGAAATAGATCATTTCTTTTTTGTGTGCTTTAAGGGAGCAATAAATCCTCTCCATAAAGATTATTTACACAAATGCAAGAGCAAACTTTCTGAGATAAGGGTTTGGGGTTTTTATTTCTTTTTTTTCCTCCAAAGATTTCACCACATGATAAAAAATGAAAGGAAAGTGTATTCCTGACCACAATGATAATGTCACAGCTAGAATCTCAGCAGCTAGTTTATGACAAGGAATCGCAACAGGTGTAAACAAAAAACAGGTCCCCACATTGGGACAAAGCTTGGTTGCAAGCTGACTGCATGATAGTAATACCGAAAGCAAGATTTAAAGTAAACTCATCTGGAATTCAGATGCGACTGAGGGAACAGTGAGAATGACACAGTGAAGGTACACTTAGGTGCAATTTCATGCTGGTGACTTTTTTCCCCCCGCTTTTTATGCTTCGAGCAGATTTGAAACCAGGAGTTGCATATCCAATGACACACACAATTCAAAACTTAAGTGACCATTAGCACATTTGTACACATACTTACATAAACTTGGTATTTACACACTCTAAACAAAGTTCCATTATAACAGTTTAAGTCTTTCTAACACATGAAAGATAAGCTACTACAAAGAATGCATAACGGGATCACAAATTTTCCACAAGCATATAAACACGTTTTAAAGTGCTTTCTGGGTGCTTCAGATCAACCCCTTGCAGTATGAGCTTCCACGTAGTGCTGTTTCAGTCATTACAAAAATTATTTAAATCATTCTCCTACAGGTGCATTGTGAGTTCAAGGAAAACGACGACACCACTGATGTAAAGGTTTTAAGCTCTACCAACATAAACATACACATTAAGTTCAGATGAAGCTGTCAAATATACTTTGGTTTATCATAGCTTGGGATAAATATCTGATAGAACAGAAATTGCACCTCTCCACTCTTTTTACTAAAAAAAATACCCCAACATAAATTGACAGTATTCTTTGGTAAAAACAGGACAGACATTTGGCCAGTTTGCGCGTGCATCTATTCATTAAAATAGTCTAGAAGTGAACAAATGCCACTGCTGTACTGTCAATTTACAGGAATAACCATTCCTTACGCAGTGGGGAGTATCAAAACATTAAGCTTAGCAGTCAGTTAATATAAGAAGCTGAAACACCTTCAGCAACTATTAAAGGGGATTGATAACGTTTTAGAATACTTTCTGCTTAACATTTATCCTTTACATTACAAAAACCTGCAAAATGCTCTATGCCTGCAGACACATCCATTACTTTGCAGTGACTACAGAAACATTATTCAAGGGTGTACACCGTTAGGTTTCTGATAAGCACGTAACAAAACCCAGGACTATGGTGTGCTGACTAACCAGTCTTCAACTGCACAGTGTTCGTGCATTACCTATACTAAGTACTAAGAAAAGCCTATTAAAAATTCAGTTAACTGCTACAAGTTACGTGAGTATATAAAAACAGAGCAGATATACAAGTATAACACTGAACATACTGTACTTTATTAGCACAAAAAGCCAGAACAAGGCACAGCAAGCAGAAAAATACATCAAGAGAAGGGTTAGTGTAGCATACAAGAATAACGTTTATTGTACTTGCAGCCAAAATGTTCCCTACCTCGCACAGGTCACTGCCATAGAGAAGTAAGTAATAACACACTGTAGCAGCTGGTAAAGAAACTAGGGAGCACTCAGAATTGGTACAAAACGTGAAACAGGGGTCAGGGCATTCCAATGAAATTTTAGTGCAAATCCAAGACAGAACTATTTTCAGTTCCATCTCCAATTAAATAAGCAAACAGAACTTAGAATCTTGTTTCTAAGTGATCTGTTGAAACTATCATCAGTGCATATTACTTTAAGGTATTTTTAAAAGCGCAAATGGAAAGATATTTACAAATAAAGTGTAACAGTACCTCTGAAACCTGACATTTATTTCAGGCATGTCAGATTTTGTGTTCTGGTTATAATAATTCAACCACTTGTAATTTTCTCCATAAAAATATCAGACAACTTTAAATAATTAAACATTATTTTTCTCTTCACTATTACCTTCCATTGTCAGTTACTTGCAGTAAGGCCACCAAATTCTGGTTTAGGAAAAAACACCACCTTTTGTTTCATGGCAATAATCTAATGCCTCATCCTCTCACTGCATCAGTAATTCACACTGGAAGGTACTTAACTGTCCAAGACAGTGTTACTTTTGCTAACAATGCCACTTAAATCTCCAAGTGTTTAAAACAGAATTACAGTACTGAGCAGGCATATTCAAGTTTAACGATTAGGAAACCTCAGACACTGAGAAAAGCATGATTCATCTGTTAGCATGAAAGCACCATTAACTCTTAATGGACTGCTTCTAATGAACTGCTCTTCATTAAAGGAAAATAGTCTTAATTCGCTAGTATTTGGGAACTTGTTTGTGAGCTAAATTAGTACTTTGAGTAGTGGAGAGCTTTCAAGAAGACAATTTTAAAAAAATATTTCAAATATTAGCAAAAATGATCCTCTGCTAAAGCCTTTATTAGCATTGCATGAATGCCCCATGGAAAATGCCTCATAGTTTCTTCATCCAATTACTACAGCTCTAAAAGGGAAACAAAATATTTAGAAATTAGCAAAAATATTTTCATTAGGCCTTAATGAAAAACGTGCAGAATTGTGTCTGCTTATTGTTTCCAAGAGGCATCACAACTTAGTCTGATTAACAGCAGGCAGCATCTGACAGGATACTAACACTCAGCTTAAATAGGATATTGCAGAAAAGCTAGACGCTGTTGGTGCGCTTGCTGCAGTTAAACTGTAACACACAAAAAAAAAGCATATTCTAGAAGCTTATTCTGATTTCCTTTTACTTTGATTTTATAGGTTCCCGCTCCAGCCATCGCACCCTGACTTTTTGTTTATAGTGATACTCCTTTAGAAAGTCTTGCAACATTGAGGGTAGAGGAAGGTCATCAATTCCATCATACGTAGTGCACCTGCAGATTACTGCCCGGCAGATATACTGCAAACTAAAGGGGAAAGTCCTGTTCAGAGATACAGTAAGTAATGGTTCAAAGAACATGCAAGAGCTAGGGTCTTTGTAGTGTTCCAGAAGCCCTGTAACCGTGGAGGAGTGAAACACGCAGGGATCGTGGGCATCGAAACTGAAGTTGTGATTCCACTGCTCAATGCGTGCGTGTAGCGATCGGTTGTAACGACGGAAGCTCACAGAGAAGAGGTAGTCCTCTTGCGCAGAATCCCTGAGCAAAAAAGTGCCTTCGGGTTTACCCTCCAGAAGTGCTTCTGCTTCATAGCGGTCCATCACACCCCAGTAACACGGGTTACCTGTGATCTGAAGTAAGTCTGGCACAAGGCAATGGATGTAATCGATTTGAGTGTGCACTTTCCAAGCCCCCTGCCTGCTGATATGGCCGTGGCCCTCTCCAGACATCTGTCGCTGCTTCTGCCTGCGTGACTGCAGACAGAGCGTTGTTGTGTCCTCTTCAGAGTCACAGTTCCCTGGAGGTGTGAGGTTTTTGTCCCCAGTCAGCTCAGTCATACCAGGGGCTAACTTTGGTCCCAGTTTATACAATGGATTAACCTGTGCTGTAGCTTCGAAAGTATGTATTTGGGCATTGGGAGGGGGATCAACCCCTTCTTCAATACTAAGTCTACGTCTCTCTCTAAGCCTGTCTTCTTCATCTTCTGTGGAAACCAAGGAAGGATCAAACGTGTCAAAAAAAGTTGAATGAGGACTCACAGGAGCTGTGTGTTGTTTAATCAGATGCCACTTCTGAGCCAGATCTGAGCCTGCAGGAAAAGGGCATTTCTCAAGCATTAGTTCAGAGAGATGGATCTTTCTTTTGTTGGAAAACAGAGGTTTGGACTGCTTGCTGTAAGTTCTCATGGGAAAACACAGCCCAACGGTATCCTGCAGACGCTGTCGCAGAGAACGGCTACCTACCGTCCTGCTTGACACTGCATCCATATCATGGACAGAACTCACCCCATACCTTCTCTCCCTCCTCTGCAAACCGCTTCGTGTTCTACTAATTCTTTTTTCAGTATCCAAGGAGCTCTGGGTTTTGGTAGAGCAAGAATGCTTCTTCTTCCCACCCCAAGGGGCATGCCGAGAATAAGAGTCCCTTCGAGCAAGCCTAGCTCCCGTGGTGACACACGAGTCATTCTCTTTCTCAATGCTTATTTCAACAATCTGAGGGATTTCTGTGACACAGTTTTGGCTCCGCCTTGCCGAATTCTTTGAAGGGCTTAAACCTAATTGCAAAGCAATGTTTTCTCTCAAAGGGCTACTGGGTTGTTGTTGAGCCAAATCAGTTATCTGGATAGCTTTCTCTTTAACAGATGAGCAACTACTGGAGTTCACGACCACATTTTCATTTTGGCTTGCACCCTCATGACTGAAGAGATTCTGGCACCTGTATTTGAAATTGTTCCACATCTTTCCCACTTTATCCATGGATTATGTTATCTAAATTCAAGAGGAGAAGAAATATTAAAATAAAAACAGAGTTAAAAAAGAGATTACACCTTCAGTTACCAATAAAGTTACAGGCACAAAATGACTGTTAATTGAAAACACTACATTTTAAGAAGTGCTCTACTGTTCACATGGTTATGTGGAAGTGTCACACATCACACCATTCTGATAGTTAGAAAAATCCCATAAGAAAATGTTAGAAAGTGACAAACATTTTATTTACATGCAGGCCCTTCCTATTTTTTCTGTAGCACATAGAGTTGTGTTTGATGACCAGGAAATACGCAGTCTGAAATTCTTCATTTTAGGAAGAATCTGTAAGTCACACATAAAGTATGACTCCCTGATAAGCTTCCAATAAGCAGTAGTAAAACGAATCCTGAAAAAGAACTGCTCACGATACTCCAAACCCTGACAGCAGTTAGTGAAAACCAACAAGTACACTGCAAATACACCATCTAAAAGCAAACAGGTCACATAAATTCCAAGCTATAACTGTCAAGACTATAAAAAATTGAACAAAAATTGAAATTTAGGGGAAAAAAAAAAACAAACCCAAAACATTCAGCATTCTTAGATGAGGCAATCGCCAAAGACAAGGAAAGGCAGTAAGTTATCAGAATTTTAGAATTATAAAGCCTCTTATAAATTAAAGCCATACATATGAAACACTTAAAAACAGAAAGAGGAACTGCCTGACTTTATTACTTAAGATACAGAAGAATGAAAGAGCCCAAGGAGCTTTACTATCTTTAGTAAGAGCACTTAAAAAGAAACCAGCTTGCAGCAGAAACACAATGACAGTGAATCATGAAGATACAGTCAAAAGATAAAAACATTAGCAGTGTGTATTCTGCAACTACTTCTTTAGAAACGGAGTGTGATAATTGGAACAAGACTGCCAAAAGCTCAAGACTGCCGTAGGACAGAGAAAAACAGGATAATTCTCTACTAAAAAAGTCAGGCAATGCCAAGCTAAATTAGATCTAATTAAGTTCTGAGAGAAGTGGAAAACTTAAAGGACTAAAACATGCCATCTTATCTAATTTAACTCTTAATGGAAACTGCTCTGTCCTTTGGAAAAATTACTTCAAGGCAACATCCCTCTGTTCCTGCAGTTCTTTTCTGATCACAGCTAGAAAGGGATCTGGAGCAGTGATTGAACGCACTGGGTCTCATGAAATAATGCAGATAATAAACAAGTAAGCAATACTCTAGTGATCCAGACTAGAAGTCCCTTAGGATAAAGCACAGCTGTAAACCCATGACTTCATAGCAGAATCCACTGAGACTGAGGAAGACCTAGAGGTACAGCTTACATCAGAATCATGGAAGGATAATGAAGGTGAAACACCTAACTGTTAAAGGAACAGAAAGGAAAAGGAGCAAATGCTTTCTTCTCCACCCACTCCTCAGATAATTCAGCAAACCCAGCAAGGTATCTACATCCAACTGCATAAAGTAAGACCTTAAGACTTCAGTGTGGATGCAGGGAGGTGGCGAGGGGAAGTGGCGAGGGGAAGCAGGGAAATCAGGCCTTAACAGCCTTTGGAGGCTACTGTTACAAGTTAGCTAGAACATAATGCTAATGACAATACAAACAACACCCAAGTAGTTACTGAGGAGGAAGGCACTTGCAGAAAAGTGTTATACATAAGAGATGCTATAGAGTTCTGGGCATAGGTAAAAGTGTGTAAGCAACTGAGCAAAGAATGTCCTCCTGATTGAAAAAAAAAAAACCAACATGCCTAAATTTGCTTTTTCTGGAGTTGTCTGGACAAAGTCAGGGGACTCTGGGAGTTCCAAAACCAGCTCAGCTAACGAAGTCAGATCATGTACAGATCTACAGGTATCATGAAACCATCTATCCTGCAATCACAATAACCATAGCTGTTCATGGTGTCTCAGAATATCCACACTGACCAGGAGGCAGCTTATATTTGCTGGTTGCCAGCCTGTCAACACAGCATATATATGGTAGGCTTTTTCCCACTTTTCTTTCAAGTTGTACATTTCTCTTCCTAGAGATGTTTAACATTGTTGGGAAGGGAAAAGGAGGAAGAGAGAGTACAACACCTCCATTCTCTTGGGAAAATCAGGCTAGAAGCAGTACACATCTCTGCAACAATGCATTGGAATTACTTTTCTAACCAGTCACACACTGTTCAGTGGTGCCTTTTATTCCAATACTGCTCATTATTGCTTTTCCTTTGCACTATTAGTCTAGAACGTTCTTAGACTGTTAGATGGTGGAAAGTCCTCTATACTTGTCCAGAAAGCTTTAAGAACAAAGGAAAAACAAACCCCCACCATGCTGCTTGACAAACTGTACTTTTCACAAGTTAAATTTAACAGTTTAACTACTTTTTGTCATACTCAAGAGAATATAGACATCCTTCTTACCCAGAAAAGCATACGAGTCACTGTATTTTGTCTTGAGAATATACCTCAACATGAACTTGCTAGATTCCTTCTCTGAGTTCTGGACATGATTCCTACAAAGAGAAAAATAGCAAAATGGCATATTTGTTAGTTGATAGAATGTATTTCAATTTAAGTGTTTAGTCACTGGTATCAAAGTGATATTTTACCTATTATATCTCAAATATGTGCATGGAACTGCCTGCTTACTATATACTTTTAATGCAAACCAACACAAACAGAAAGCTTCATAGAACTTTACTTCATCTATTAACAGCATTTGTCAAGAGTCCAGAAGAGGATCCCCAAAATGAAACTTCTGAGCCCAAAAAGTGAAGCCACAGCATCCGGATCACTGAAGTGTCAGGCACAATGGGCACACTCAGGCCTGTAAAAATGGCTTCCTCACAGTCTGGTCTCAAGTCCAAAGCCGTGATTCCCAAGTTGTGATTGGCAGTGCTGTCAGATCTCATACGCCCTCTCCTCCTTGTTTCCAGCTGCTACATCACACCAAAAGGCAGCTAAAAATACACACTTTGCTAATATTACTTTTCCAGGTAAGCAACTGCTGTACTTGCCACAGGATGTTATAGCATTGTGAAGCCAGAGGCATATGAACCATGATTCTAAAAATGGTAAGGTGGAATACAAGACAAGTTCTTTATTAAAAGAATAGGTCAGCACTTCCCTAAAATAATCATCATTGTTTTTCAGAAATCCAAGAGGAGTTGAGTGATTTAATACGCTCATACCACTGTCAGAAATCTAACAGAAAGAGGACACAGGAGTGTAATTTTCTTCTCTACGCTACAGCCAAGCCTAGGACAGCCTTAGGAGTTAACAGAAAACATTGGGAACTTATGTTAAAGCTTTACATGCAGAACTGGAAGAAAAAATATTCAAATAGGATGCATTTACTGGAATTAAAAAACCCTATGGGGTTAAGCAATCACTAGGTGAATATTAAAACTTATTATTCCCAGGCAGAAAATCCAGAGTAACGTCAGAAAAGTACTAAAGTTTCTATTCACCTCTGGAAGCATCAAAATCACTGAAACACTTTTAAAGTTAAGCCTGGCTGCTGCTGAAAGATTCCATAGAAGTAACCTTTCCAGAGAGCAAGAGTTACTAGGACAAAAATTAGTATAGAATAGAGATTAAAGCAAAAGTAAAGCTCTTTTGCAACTTAAACATTTGCACCCACTTCTTTTTTTCCCCCATTATGGTCCTAGCAAGTCTACAAACACAAGACAGTAAAACCTACTATACCTGGTTCAGAGCAAGGCTTTAACGGAGCAAATAATGGTAAAGTTGCTAGAATAAGGGCTGTACAACTTTCAATAAAGCCTTCCTTAAAACATTAGATCATCCAGGCCTCTGAAGACATACCTGCATTCCAAACAGAACCAGTGATGCAGTTTTACTGGGCGCACGTGACAAAGGGGCTGCATGGTAACTATTTTAACTCATTAAAAATCCAAAAAGGACACAGAAGCCAATCTTGACATTTCATGCCTAATGTACATTATTTTATACATCGCTATTATTCCCTTGTTCTGCTCAGAAACACCAGCAGTGTGTGTACCACCTATCACATCAGCACAGCTAGCCAGCTGACACAGCCTCCTGGACAAGTTGCCTGGTGGCTCCAGGAGGCAGTGGTTGCTTTGGGAACCTATCCCTCACTAACGGAAAACAGTTTCTTCAGTCTGGGTGACTGTGTCAGTTAAACCTCTCAACCTTGTGGAAGAATAAAACTTGAGTCATTGGTAAACTATTTAATGTTCAATCTAGTAATTTTACATTGATTTAAACTAATGTGCAACAGATGCATGGTTTCACAGATTTCTTGTGTAGTGCTAAGGTTGGCAAAATACAAATTACTTCTGAACTGGCCCTAAAGTCATCCTGGTTTTACAAAGGAGCAATGCCAGTGGTTATTTCAGCCAAAACAGAAAATAAAGTTCATTCTACCAAAATCTACAAAGTGAATTCACCAATTTGTAGGTTTTCTAAGAAAAAGAAACATTTCTAAAACAATTTTCAGCTAAAAATGATTTCTAGCTACTTTAAACTGGCATAAGTTACCTTAAAAAAAACCCAAGTAGTAAGCACTCTACAGGGATGACAGAAGCAATGAGCAGTAGTATCTTAACAATCTATCTCCATTTGTAGTATATTTAGAGACATTCAAAGCCATGAAGTTTACATGAGTGTAGTCTTCAAAGAGAAGCTACCAAAATCATTTGTGCAATACGATTTAAACAAAGACAACAGTTACAACCTGTTTGCAACCCTGCGCAAACCCAGACCACTCTTCCAGAAGCGTCAAGAGATCTAACCAGAGCTTTCTACCTGTGACTTCCTAGGAGGAACATTCTAAGCCAAGATTGTGTTCTGTCCTAAAGCTAATAGACTTGATTTACTCTCCGTGTTACCCAATTTAAAAATCAGTTGATATGGTAAACTACATTAAAAATATTAACTCCTAAAATGTACCATCCTCACAAAAGCTGATACACTGCAGAACATACGACACCTTACAAAACAAGTATAGTATTCTTATTTAAAAAACAAGCATCTATAAGATTCTTTGGTTTTGGTATATTCACATGATGATAGCTTCAAAACATTGAAAGATAACAAGGAAAAAACATCAAAAGAAAACAAAACCAGTCAAAAACCCCAACCACCTGAAAAGGGAAGGAAAGAGAGGGGAGGGAGAGAAATCACAGTCTGCTTTTCAAACACTGTTTAGTTCAATGCTAGCACAAGTCTACATAGCAAAGCAAGCTAACACACTCAGTGACACTTATGCACATCACCTTGGACCAAGGAGGTAGAAGTGAAAGGAATGGAAGGAGTCTATGCTTCTGTTTGGATTGCTCCTTACTTTACAATGATTCACTAAGCAATGACAAGAGACTGTTATTAAAGACATTTGCTTCCCTTAAGGTATGCTCGCAGAAGAAATTAATGCCCTATTTGCACATTGCCAAATGCCTGCTATAGGCCACTGCTCCCAGGGATGCACTAACAAAGCTGCTCACATAAGCACTCCTCAACCTTATTCAGTCAGAATGAATAAGGCTGGCAAACACCTACCCTTGAAAGTAACCCACTTAAGGAAGGAAGGAAGGAAGGGAAATATTAAGGATTACAAAGCAATTTCCTCCCTTCCAGTACACATTCCAGAGATAATGAATTACTACTGTATACTAGAGACAACTTTTGTTAAAAAAATAAGGAATATGTTGGCTTATGTGGAACCATGCATTTCTCTGCACATGCACAAAAACGGGTTCACTGCGGACAGCTTGAACTGATTTGGAGGTGGGCAGGAAAAGGTGGCTATTATTTCTTAACTAGTCAACGTAAAAGGCACAAGTGTCCCAAGGGTTCATGAAAACCTCATTATGGCCAAGTACTACTGTTTTTTTTCTAATCAGCCTCTGATAACTTGCAAGTGCAGTTGTGCAGGGAGAAGAATCTGAAGGTCTGAACCCCCAAATCAAAACTCAAACCCGCCAAGATGTAAAGGACACCAAGTTGAATTCCAAGAACACACAAAACTGGTCTAAGTCAGTACTGCAACCAAAAGAAATGGCTTCAGCCTCTTCCTGCCCACCTGTGCTCATGCAGGAGGTGGTCTGTATGCCATATGGCTGCTCAGTCAACCAGTTCAAGGAACTGATCCACACTGAGACGAATTCTCTCAAAAAGTCTTAATCATTTATTCCATCTGGTTTGACTTCTGTCTAAACATTCATGATAACTCAAGGGAGGATTGGGTGAGGAGGGACAAGCAGCAGTCAGGGCAAGAATGCTTCCTTCCACTGCAGCACTGGTTAGTTCTGCTCAAGATATGAAGACCTGAAGCTACTTTGAAGAGAAATCTCCATTTGAAGCCTACCATGTTAATCAGCTGTGGGGCTCTGGTTGCAGAGAGAGAGATTAAGACTCTGTTTAAGCTGCTGCTTTGAGCATTCGTGTTGGAAGTTCAGCCATTGAAAAACGTTAACTTCAAAACTAACATGCTGAGTTGGCTGGATGCATCCTGCTAAAACAGAGGGAAAGCAACAGGTTTCAAGGACTTCAGCTGGCAGACTGCCAGCTCAAAGAAAAACAATTATATTTTGCCATTATTCCAACCTGAAAGTGAGAAGTAATCTTCTCCCAGGCCTTGGTGCAGATTCACAATGAGCAAGAAGCAGCCTTGGCTTGAATAGCTGATGCTATGCTCGTTTCTTTCCAAGTGGCCACACACTGGTAACTTCAGTTCAAAAATATCGCTTCAAGATATTTTGAACAGTGGAATATATTCTTATAGCCCCTTAACTAGGCTCTGGAGTTCAGAAAGAACAACGTCAGGACTACATGTGTTCACATGTTAGATTGCAACATACTGTGCAGTTGCTATCCATTTCTTTCTTGTTCAGAAAATCTAAAATCCCTGAAACAGAAAAAACATCAATGGAAGAACAGAATGTGAACAACACTGACTCAAAAATAACGAGGCAGTTGTTTCAGAAGTACTCTTTTCCCTGTACTTACACAAATATAGTGGATAATAATACAACCATCATGAACAAAGCCTGCATTTCTAATTATAAGGATCACAGAACTACACACAGCAAGCGTAAGTTTCAGATATTAATACAGAAATAATGCTATACAGATCTACTGAGAACTCTCACATTCTGCTAGATATCCATGGTAGAAGCTCTGCAAATTCAAGATAATGATGCATATTCATTCCAAGTAAAGACACCCCCAAATCGTTTAGGCAGCATCCTGATGGCCACACATCATAACATAGTAAGCCACACAAGCAACATTAAACAGAAACGGTTTCAATTACTTCTACACACTCTAAGCAGGCAACTCATAACTTCCCCGTATCGCTTGAAAAGGTAAAAGCAAAGGAGTTAAGTTGGCAAAGTAAGGTGCCCACTGTGGAAGAGATCTCTTGATGACTTGCTGAAATGTTTCTGTACTGCTGTGTTTAACTCTCCTTAAACAAAAGCTGCCAATACACTCTTTTTAAACTCATGTGGGCAAAATAAATGGTTCCAGTCAGTGTTCACATTAAGTAGGGCAGTCCTCTTGATGACCTCTGTAAAAGCTGCGAGTAGTCTGAAAAACATTATGGAGTGTTCCTCTAACAGGGCAGAATTTGTTTCTTCTTTTAAGAACTCTAATGAAGCATTTTCTTCTCTATCAAGTTCTAAAAGATAAATAGGTCTCAAATTGATATAAAGAGTGATCTAACAGTCATACACATGCAATTCTTGGGAGTTCTGAGTTAAGGAAAAGCATACTTTAATACCTAAGCCTCACTAAAAGCAAAGAAAATTGGAAGCAAAGTTGAACAGATGAGTCAATCACATCCCTTCTTCTAGACCAGCTCAGTAGAAACATCCAATTTCAGATTATTTTGTAAACAGTGCATTTCATTCAGTTGCAAATTGGCTGTTTTGCAGACAAATAGTTTCTCTCTTTTGGGATCAATTTCTACTGTTTTAACAGTCTTATTCCTACTGCTACATTTTTCAGCACCTCTGCAGCCTGCCTAATGCCTCTCCCTCACCATAGTGCCCTTGCCCCCCACTAGCCTAAAAGCATCTCCTTTACACACAGAGCTCTTCTCAAGCATCCAGCTACTTCCCATGTTCCCCTTCTGTCTAACCAAGCAAAAGATCATATTCTTCAACACAAACTAGCTAGCTGCCACCTCTTAAAACTGATAACAAATCTACCCGTCTTTTACCTGTGGGTATGACCTTGCTACTATCAACCGCTCTAGTAATGTTAGCAGTGAACAAAAAACACAAATGCTATCCATAAAACCTCAGTGGATTTTTTTTAATGTTCATCTGAAATGGCATATTAATGATCTGAGCAATTCGTAGTGCAAGAGATTTTACCTTTTTAACTGCATGTAGCAATATTTAGTCATCAGGTTAACACTGTTTAATTGCAGTTCCTAAGAACACACAGCTTAGGCTGCTACTTTTTAGTTGTAGTGGTTCTAGGGACTTTTGAAGTTTCTGGCCCATTCCACTCAAATTTGAAAGAAGAGTGGCTTTTTTTAATGTCTTGCAAATAGCTTGAATAGCAACACTGCTTTTTCCTGTGCAGTCACCATTGTCAATACATCGCTAGAGGTAGCGCTTCTCTTTGCAGCAAAGTGACTTGAAATGTTTAAAAACATGAAACATTTCACTGCACTTTATAGTTCAACATTATTAATGGATGACCTATAAATTGGTCTAAATCCCTTGATGTCACTGTAATTCTAGAGAGAGATTAAGCTTCAAGCTACTGGGGAGAAAATTGCTGGACCAGCCTGGTCCAGCTACAGCCATGCTCTATATCAAGTAGAAGGTGGTCTGGGATGGATGGTAACCCCCAACTTACATTCCTCCGTGCCAGAAGTTTGGCAAGTAAACTCTATCACTACAGCACCACTGGCAATCTTAGACCGGTTTCTGTACAAAACGTGTTTTCATAGAATAGAAGCACATTTGAATAGCTGCAAAATGAGACCAGGGGATTTAACCTGCAAAGCACTTGGCGAGCAAGGAGTTAAAATCCTGCCTAAGACTACCCCACAGCTGCTATCAGCAGTCAGGCTTGTCAAGAGAGGCTCTGAGCTGTCTTGACAAGACTAATTGGCAGCAAGCACCTGGTTCCCTAGGCTGGGCCTCGGTAGGTAAAAGAATATAAACCCTGCAAAGAAGGAGGAGAAGCAGCTGGAAGGCTTTCAGCAGGCCTAGCCTGCTTCATGTTTTCACTTTGATCCACAGGCAACTCCATCCTAAACTATACCCAGTTAGAGGTATCAGAAAGGTTTTCCTGCACGTTTCCAGCTGAAAGGGACCCATGCTTTCTGGTTGCGTACCTGCAAGCTCTGTCACTGAGCGCCCACCAGGCCTTGCTGTGCAGGGTCATGCTGCAGCACAGCCAACTGCAACATCAACACTATCACTAAATTGCAGCACAATTGGAATTTTGGCTTTCAAATGTCACCAAAAATCAGCTTAAATGTATTATTATAGCTTCAAAATTACAGAGCAATATGCTAGAAAATCAAAACTAAGACTGTCCTGGATATTCTCTATATTGGACATACAAAGCACAGGCAGTGACAGCTTATGACACACAGCAAATTACAGTGCATCTTTGAAGAAAGGGAAGCAAGTGAAAAACCCAGACCCATTCTGGAAACTAGCTAGAAGTAAGCTGCACAAGGAACTTGAAGTGGGACTTCCAGAACTGTGAAAAGACACTCAGAACATGTTTTGACCTCTGCTGGGAATCATGATTTCAGCAAATTCGAAGCTTCCTGAAATTCCACTTTTGGTTTTTGCAATGTTAAAACTCAAGCAAAAACAATTCAAAGCATTAGCCTTGCAGGTTCAGCCCCTGAGGTAGGGAATTTTTTCCTAGGAGTAAGGGGAAAAAAAAACCCCAATTTGTTAGCTTAGCAGAGTTTTACTTTATTGAATCAACAAGTGTCTAATTATATACACACACACACAAACATACATAAAATAAATGCATCAATAGACTTCAGGGGGTTTTTTTCCTCCAGATTTTTGCTTAAGACAGTTTAAATATAAATACTGAAAAGAACATCTAAATTTCTTTAGAGCAAAGTATTCAGCTGAAGCTTTATGCCTGGGCCAAGTTCCACATTTTAGGTGGTTTACTTTCAGCTTGCTAGTCAAGAATTCCAACAATGTACAGTAGCATGAATATTTCCATAACTTAACTGGAGATTTAGAAGCGTTAAAAGGCAAAGTCAGACACAGTCTGTATATGAAAGACATGTCAATCAATAAGCGTTAATGCAGAATTATGGTGTTTGTGAAAACTAGAGATTGCAATGGAAGCACTTGATAGTCAAACCACTGGCGTCCCTAAGAGCCATGCAGTGTGCCATTTTGGTTTTAATTGAACACCTTATGTAAACAATTGCACAATACCTTTAGCTGATAGTGATGTTAAACAGGACTAACACAAAGATCCATTAGCAATCTTTAACAAGAAAATGAGACTGTAAATTGTTTAGAGTTACTGCTTTAACAGTAACAGAAAATTGTTTCCTAGAGTCACAGCACAGAACAGATCCAGCTCTTTGCAATATCTGCTCTCCTTCTGTATTCTGCACCTTTACACAAACAAGGCTAATGAGTAAATTTAGAGCCTCTCTTGGTCTATACTCAAGAGTCAAAGGTGTCCGTGCCCGTGGCAGGAGGGGGTGGAACTGGATACCCTTTAAGGTCTCTTTCAACCCAAACCATTCAATGATCCTACAATTCGAATTAATGCTTATTGTAGCAAAGAAGCACCTGTGTGCATTAAGTGACTGAGTCACCACACAATGAGAACTTCCTAAGAAAAAATGTGTTCGGTAATTCCTAAATTCTGAAAAGAAAATAGATAAATGCTCTGCCTTTTGAGGTCATCTATCTGATCCTAAAGCTGCCTTCAGATTCACTAAGGATTGCTGCACCAAGACCTAGTCATAGACCAATGACCCACTGCTTAGCTAATGTGCATGCCTATTAATCAACAGGAAAATGGCAAGTCATTACCTGCGATACCACTCTGATAGCCCGACACACAACGCCTCACGCAGTACTGCAAAGTCACCAAGTATCTAAGGGCTCCTATCTGATACTGGTAAACGTAAGTTATACGCTGCAGGAATTAGAAAATTAACCTTTACAACAGCAGTATCAGCTGCACAAGACTAATAAAACTTATTATCCTCTTTTGTGCTTCATCAGACGTATGAAAGCAGAGATTCAGTTGTAAGAACGGTTTAAGAGACTGTGCTTCATGCAGAAAGTTTGCAGCACCACAGGAAACTGAGAAAAGAAAGCTAAATCAGATAATTAGTGGATGCTGAACTTGTCACAGAGCGGGTATTACAAGAAAACCACAATCCAACAACAAAACCAACCAAATCAAAAAAATACAGAAAACCAAACAAACCACAAAGTGAGTGATTGATGCTATTTCACCATTATCAGCTTAAGATCATAATTTACCATCCTCTGCATGAAAGGAACAGAAGAGTATAGGTCTTCCTAGGTTGTATCTCATAAACGGAATTTAGCCGTAGTCAGGGCACCCTAAGGGTGATAGTCCATGATAACTAACCTACTATTGCTTTTCTGCTAATCAAAGGGATATTCCTGCCTCGCTCCCATCCCTTTACATCACTTCCAACATTCATCTGACCTCTACTTTCCCTATGAGCTAATTAATGGAAGCACGAGACAGACCAACAGCCTTGCTAGGAAAAAGAAGCCAGAAGAGACAAGAGAAGCAGGAGTGCAGGAGAAGCTCCAGGACAGAAAAGGAGAAAACCCATCTCTCCCAGCAGCAGTGTGCTGTTAAGAGTGGTTTAGCTATTTCTATAAAATCCCACTCCTTAATGTTAAACCACATTTTCCTTATACCAGGGAACATACTTTAAGAAAAATTATAATAAAGTCATAATTGTGCAGCAAAAAGATAAAATGAAGCCACAAGACCAAGACTCATCTAGAAAAATACTGTACATTTCAGAGGATACAGGACCCATAACACTATTAATAGGAAAAACTTTCAACACAGGAATACAGGAACTATTCATTTTTCAAAAAAGGCAGTTCAACTGTTACTTAAAATGCCAGACAATCTACATTAACATTTTCAAGATGACAGGGACAACCTGTTCAATAAATGACTTCAGGAAGCTATAATCCTTTAGCATCCTCCACGTCAAAATAGTATTTCTACATCAAGAATCAAATTCAAGTTTCCTCAATTTATCACAGGAGACGTGGCAGTTTCCTCATCTAGTACTGTCACGTGGAGGCCAGAAGTTCCTGATGGAAAACATGCATGGTGATCACAAGAATGAGGATTCCAAATTCTCATTCATAGACAAAAACTAAGACATTCTCTCTAGACACTGATGATAAGCCACAGCTTGAGCATCCCCGAAACCACTAAAGCCAAAGGGTCTGAAGAACTACAAGTTATCCAGTGCAACTTCAAAATCTTCTGCTATAGACTGGCAGGTAGAAAAAGGAGGGGAAATCAAAGAACACTGTCTAATGTTTGAGGGTATATAACATTGCAAATTTCTGATAGCACTGGCCTCAGTGGTACACAGGCATGCAGAACTAACCTGCGGGTAACTTCAAATCCATCCTGATTCAAAGAAAACTTAACATTTACTTTCATAACAGTTATGATAAGCAGCCAGACTAGAACATCTTTCAGCAGAATCTGTCTATTCTTTCCTAGACTGAAGGAGGAAAAAAGAAGAAACTCCTGCTCAATCTGGTACTAACTTCTCGTGAAGTTCACACTGCCATAGTGGGCACTGCTGCTAGTTCAGAGGAAGGACAGCAAAACACTTAGTAAAGGTTCTCTCACCCAACTTCAAGTGCTGACATAATAGACCTGGATTTTGCTACAGGAGAAATGCATTAAAAAAAGAATACTGTAAGCTGTACAACGTCAACAGGCAAGACCATCTTTCTTATAGCTTGAACTAGCCACTTCCAAAGGAGCAGACACATTCAGCCTACCTGGTGGGCTTGAAATCTTCTTCTCAACAACAGGAACATGCCTCTGAAAACATGTTTTCCTTTGTAATAATTTAGATTTTACAATTATCTAATGCTTCCCATTATTAGATCACATTCAGTGGCTGCCTTTAGCTTCCTAGTTTGGTCTGAATTTGATAGGCCAGGTAGCTACCTAAAATAGCTGTTCAAAGCTGAAGTTGTTGCAGCAAAAACATCCAAAAAAGCTTGTATTTTAACTGTCTAATAGTGAAAAAACCAACAAGTACGCCACCACCTCATCTTATAAATTCAGGAAGTGTGGACTTTGTGCGGTACTCCAAAACAAAGCACGTAGATTCATTGTCTCAGAAGTCTTTCCAGATTTTATCTGTAAAGGTCTCTAAAGAATCAGACTGAGCTTCTCTGGATGACTGTCACGGCAATCAGTACTGACCAAAGATGTATACCCTACTCCTACAAAGTGATTGAGCGTTCAATCCACAGTTACACATTAGTATGATGAGTGGCATCCCTGTTGTAAGTAACCTATCTGTTCACATACAGGCAAAGCCAAGCTTTAGCCCAGTATAGATACCTCTAAAAAAAAGTCTTGTCAAAGTCACAGTCAAGAGTACAGGTGTTGGTAGGAGTCTGGAGGTACTGGGGAGCTGTTGGGACAGGAAGGGAGGAGGAATGAGTGCATCATTGCAGAGCTGATGTGTGCCAGGGCTGCCTCATGGAGATTTCCCATCTGCTTTAGTGCCATAAGACCCCATTCAGTCGCCTTATTAACCTGGGACAATTCTGTTCCCAGGCTCTGAGCAGCTTACTGCAGTCCAGAGATGTACTTGAAAGAAAAGTCCTGCGAAGCACACAGAGTGCAGGCAGTCTCCAGGGAATTCCACAAAGAAATGCTGCCATGTCTAGATCACAGATATCCAAATTCAAAGAGAACTGGCTCAATTTTGGCAGATTTTCATGTAAAATTAAAACATTACAGCTCAGTTAGAGGCCACCCACCAACAAATGTCAAGTAGATGTTCCAGTTCAGAGGTGCACTACAATATTTCAAAGAAGAAACTGACATAAAAAACTGGCAGAGATTTATTATAGTTTTACTTCTGAAAACAGACAAAGCATTCTGGCTGAAAGCTTTAAATAAAATTAAACTCAAGGCAAAGAAATGGCATAAAATATTTCAGTCCAAAAGACTGGAGTTCAAAAAGTTATAAGCAACTGAATACAGCTCTTCAAAATTGTCTAACACCTCCTATTATCTATAGCAGAGATGAAGGAAGAACACCAGTGGGAACAATGACTCATGTGTGAGCTCCTAATGTCACTTATGCAGCAATGCACTTCGCTATAGAAGTTTACAGCTGTGAAACAAAATAGGACATTTTGTCAATGACAAAGAGCCACGGCTATTCAAATTGTCCATTAAGAGTTTGCAAGCTGATGGGTGAGCAACTAGACACTGTCGGGGTTATTTGCGTAATGGCCAATGTCAGGTTCAGTGAAATGACAGAGCAGGATGACCCAGCAAGCACAAATAAAATATAAAGGTTACCTTACCAAACATTCCAGCTATTTGTCTACTCATTGAGATCATGTACCATAAACACTCTGCCATCTTGTTTTCTCCAGAAAACATTTTATGAAAGGCAAATGAGAGTGATCTTTGCCAATCTCAGAGACATTCTACTCAATTGCAAGACTTCAAAGCCTTCATCTTGTACAATGATACGCTCCATCCGGACAATACAGAGTAGAGGCAGTGAACTAGAAAGTGAAGCAATATGGATGTATACAGTAGTCAATAGTCTCTTAAGTTATTGCTTAAAATAAGGGACTTCTAGAGCCACAGTAAGCAGGAACTACAGTTCACACAGACCAGGTAAGAGCCCTCAAAGAGTCTGAAGAGGAAAAAAAATCCACTTCAACAGTAAGAAAACACAATAACCAGGAGAAGTTTTTCTTCACCCTTATGGACATTCCATTTAACCTGCATTCATACATAAATAAAACCAGAAAGAGCTATGGCTCTTTACATCCAGTTACCATTGCTCAACTTCCGCCATGGGCAATCTGAAGCATCATAAAGCAACACTACATGCAGCCAGCCTAATTTTGGAATACCTTTCACTACAGCTACACCTGGTCCAAAGTTATATCTTTGTCTAAACACTCAGTGTTTGTTGTTGGGTTGGTTTGGTTTTTGTTTGTTTGGGTTTTTTTGGTTTGGGGTTTTGTTTGGTTTTGTGAGGTTTTTGTTTGGATTGGGTTTTTTTGTTCGTTTGTTTCTTCATAGAATAGACTTTAAGTATTATATTGTATAGCATTATATTTTATATTATAGTATATAGTCTATTCTAGACTTTATAGAATAGACTTTAAGTTGGAAGGAACTGTCAATGATCATCTAGTCCATCTGCCTGACCAATTCAGGGCTGATCAAAAGTTAAAGCATGTTACTAAGGGCATTGTCCAGAAGTCTCCTAAGCAGTGACACACTTGCAGCATCAGCCACCTCCCTAGGAAGCCTCTTTCAGTGTTTGACCACCCTCTCAGTAAAGAAATGCTTCCTAATGCCCAGTCGAATCCTCCCCTGGCAGAACTCTGCACCGTTCCCATGCATCCCGTCACTGGATAACAGGGACATAAGATTAGCACCTCTCTCTCCAATTCTTCTCAGAAAGCTATAGAGACCAATGAGGTCGCCCCTCAGCCTCCTTTTCTCCAAACTAGACAGGCCCAAAGTCCTCAACTGCTCCTCATAGGATACTCCTGCCAGCCCTTTCACCAACTTTGTTGCCCTCCTATGGACACAGTCAAGGACCTCACCACATTTCCCCTACAGACTTCCATGGTCATACGTCCCTTCTGCCTGAGGAGAGGGAAGAAGCAAAAGGAACAGTAATTCCTTTAACAGTACCACGTGCTGGCACCACATAACAGCCCTGGGATCACACGCAAGTTTGGTTATCACCACCACCAGCAGTTGTGCTACTACGGACATGCTGCAAGCCTCAGCTTTGCAGATTACACAAAGAACTTGATTTCACCTCCTTCTCCTCCCTCACGATATATTCCGTTGCTGCTGCTCCTCACAAAGTAAGTTTAACTCTATGTTCTTTCTGTGCACTCCCATACAACAACCAAAGTACATGAATACACAGTTCACTCCTATCTATTTACTTCCTGGATGTATAGGGTAAGTACGCTGACAAAGCCTCCTGAGCAGCAATTTTCTGCATGCATTTATTTGAGCCCCAGGCTTAGCTCCTGCATTGAGGCATTAACTGCCTATGCTGCCTGAAATGTTGAAGTACAATTACTTTCCATTAGAGCTAAACACGTGGTTCAACTCCAAAATTAGTAAAAAGATTATAAAATACACATACAAAGCTAAATGAGTAGGAAACAAGGATCAGAAGCACTGGATTCATCTATGCTTAAGGGATTTGCAAATGTTGCTGTATCAGCAGGCCTACCTAGTTAAGATTTTGTAACACAGAGGTAGCTGTGCACACTGATATTCTTTCCCCATTTGGCTTTCATCACTGTCCCAAATCAAAGTCCAGACTTTTTTCCAACAAAGCTGCATCTAACACCACCATAACTCCTGCTACACAAACCATGGGTTTGACAGCACAGTAATGACAGCTAAGATCAAGACTACTTCTCCATGCCAATAACAAACTCAGCTAAGTTTGTGAACCATTTCTCTCTCTATCACTCCTTCTACCGGCACTATGGTGCTTTTGTGAAATAGAAGTGTATACTGAGCATTAGGAATACATCTCTAATAAATCTTAAAACCCAATGGTCTATGTTACAGTTACGCAATAACATATAGTTAATTAACTATACTCCAAACAAGGTTCCAGTCCCTGCATCATAAGATTCCACAACAGTAATGTGCAGACACTGACCCCTGCCAAATATCTTTATGTACATTTTTCTCTAGTTCTGATAGTTTTCCTCCAGAATCGACTTGATCAAATATATTCACAAATTATCACCTTCCTGCTTTCATTCTAGTTAACTGGAGAGCAAACACTGGTTTGTAAACAGCCAAGCAAGTACTGTGCAATCCATGTGAGAAGACATGCTGTCCATATGTAGTATCCAGATGTAATTCCATCCAGAGGTAGTTGCAAGAATAAAACTCATACTCATTGAAAATCCTGAGCCAAATAAAAGTGTTCTTTGCCATTGTGAAGACAACTTACAGTGATTAATGACAGAACTAAATATCCTTCAGAAGAGAGGCATCAGCTGAATACTATCACACACTAGTCAATGACTTAAGTACATAATCCTGTTGCCAAAGAGTGCCACTCCTGCCTCCTCAGCCCCTCCAGGACACCAAAAGTGCATAAGCTAGCAAGGCAGAAGAAGAGACATTCTGTTAGTCACACCATCCATGATGTCAGCATATTCTTAAATCAACAACTGCAAAATTACTGTCCTCTCTGAACTCAGCATGACTTGAAAAAAGACAGGGTACCATGCTGAACCCAGGACACATGCTTTAGAGGTGCCAGTCTCACTGCTGGCAGGAAGCTTGGAGGCAGTAGGCTTTAAAAATGCCTCGTCATCAACTTGCTGTGAAAACTGAAGAGCTTCCACAGAACTGCTATCTGTTTTACAAGTAAGCTGTACCCCAGTAACTTTCTCACTAAATTAAATCAGTTTTATACTTCCTTGAGCAGCAACTCACAGTGTATCAACAAATTGCCTAGGAAACAGTTTTGAAAACCTTACTAGCACCTACTCTTATGTTTGCCTTTGGCAGAGAAAAGGTTTTTACTCATTTTTATGTTCAATTACTCCACAGTCACATTCAACATAAACTGCTGGAAAAACTCAGCTTGGTGGAAATGGTAACTATAATTACTGACCCTCTTCAAGTCAGCCAACGTTAAATTGCAAAGTAGATTTTTTGGTATTTGAGGAATAACTTAATGGTACAAAGGAAAGCAAGTCTGAGTGTAACAGAAGAAACCAAGCCCAACATTTATGAGAACTCAGAAAATTAAATGCAAACAGGGTATTTAATTTAACTACAGGAAAAACCTGAGAACAGGCCCTGAACAAGGCTAGCCTCTTTCTAGGTTTATATTGTGTAACAAAAAGGGCAAAACTATTTCTTTGCACATCTTTGCTGTATCAAACTTTAGTCTGTCAAACAAAGCATTAATATTTTAAAAAAGAACATAATTTCATCAAATTTCATAGTAACGAACAAATAACAAGCCACAGCTGTATGGCATTTCATCTCTTACATAATAATAGTCTCCTTTCTCCACAATTTTCAGGTTTGCTTTACTCATTCTTCTCTGGGATTATAAGGAAAGACAAAAATAATCTTAATGCCTCTGTATTTCTCAGGAAAACAGAACACGGCACTGCAGGCATCCCATTAAGAAACTTGTGTGAAATTATACATGCCTCTCTTGATGAAACTGGCAAATCAAGACTCTTTTCACTTATGACAGGCTTTGAAGCAACTACAGGGATGACATATTCCTCAACCATGTATAGATAATAGTATGAGTATGCCATGTTAACTTCACTAGCATTGAGGAGATTTGCTTTATAGAATCATAGGATGGTTTGGGTTGGAAGGGACCTTAAAGATCACTCAGCTCTCTGCAACAAGCAGAGACACCTTCCACTAGACCAGGTTGCTCTAAGCCCTGTCCAACCTGGCCTTGAACACTGCCAGGGATGGGGCACCGTGTGGATCGAGTTCTGGCATAAAATTGATAAATCTCTCATATGTGAACTAAAGCTTAAAAAACATATTACAGAATTCATGGGCTATGTAGATCTCTCACAGTCTTTGTTTCTACTGCTACACAGTCAAAATAAGGGAGTTATTTGCATAACTGAAACAAAAGATTATTTTATAAAATGGCAATTTTTGAGCCTATAAGCAAAAAACTTCCAGGACTAAGACTAAAGTCATTTGTATCTTAAGAATCATTTACGAAATAGACATAAATTGCAAAATCTTCAGCTTATCCATTATCATCTATGATGCTCAGGGAGAGTATTTTCTACCCAAATATATCAAATGTATTGCTGAAAACAGAGCTGTAAAGCTTCTCTGGAGCTCATTAGCAACAAGGATTTCCAAATGTCAGTTAAATATAGATAGCCTCAAAAAGACAACTGATGATATATTACTATGCTAATTTTTTCCATTCTTAAAATTCTTATCAGAACTACTTGCAGAAAAAGCAAAAAAACACTCAAAAAACCAATGCTAACAGTGATCAGCAGATATGGGGAAGGGCTAAATCAAACAATACAAAGCAGGGAGATTTTAAACTTTCAGACCACTGCAGAGTTGATCCCTAGAAGCTGCCTTCTAGACCTAGTCCTGGAAAGAAGTATAAGTTTAATTAACAAAAGGTCAGGTTTGCCTGAATTACATACCTTTCTATGGTCCACTATAGAACAAAGTGTTTCCCCAACACCACATGCCATACTGAATCTAAGTCCAAACCTTAATCTAAAATACAAGATGACTACTACTTTTTCAGACACAAATTACTCTGCTGGCCTGGATCTCAAGGCCCTAACCTCACTTATTCTGCTCATGACTCTTAAGACAAACATCAAAATAGAAAACTTGTTCAATGCAGTGGTTACCGGTCCTCCACACAAGCAACTCTAAGCTATAGATGAGTGTAATGACTTGATAGTTTTGAATTTTAGTCACATTCCTTCTGACAAAAACACTGAAAATCCTTTAACAGATGCTTCACTCCCCGAGGAGCTTGAGAGAACAAAACCATGTCATATGCATATAAGGACTAACAGTTCTACCAACAAAAATGCTAAATCCTCCAACAGATGCTTCAGACCCCAAGGAATTTGGGAGAACAAAACCATATCATCTGCACATGACAATTGACACTGGTCAATCCAGACTCGTGAGGCAAAGCAGTTTTCTCCCTTCTTATAGCACAGCTGTTTCAGCATTATAATAATTAGAATTTCTGACAGGTTTCCAGATTTTCTTTTTAGTTCCAGCAAAGGGAAATGGAAGATCAGCAGGTCAAGCTGAAAGAGTCCTTGTATTTAGCCAAATAAGTGTTGCTCAAATATAATGCAATGGGCAGTAAGAATACCTCAATAATATAGATTACCATGTGGATTTACTGAATTTGCAAACATTTTAGCTGAAACATGAAAGTACCATAAGAAAAGTTATTTTGGAATTGTCATGCTGGAGGACTAATCGCTAAGCTGTCTTTATTATAAAGAACAAAAGATCATTTTTATGCTTAAAGTGAGTAAATTAACAGGAATTAGAAAATCAGTATTTCAACATTTTTACCAGTGTTGACTTCCCAGAATGAATATTTTTCCAGAAGTCCATGTCACACATTCTCTCCTAAAAACAACTAAGTCATCAAATGACCTCACCAACAATCGCAGTGTTATAATCCAAGATGTGACATAACTTTGTTAATTGCCAAACCAGGCTATAAGCTAATAATGTGAGCAAATACAAACAGGGAGACAGTGCACAAATCCCCTCCCAGAGTCAGTACTTTGCAATTCAGGGCCTTAAACTAGAGCTCGTACCTCTGCATTCTCCAGGATTAACAGAAATTTTAACCTCATAATACTAATCTAAATTATTACATATAGTTTGTCTTACATTTGTAAGAACCAGAAGCCCTGTTATCAAATTTCTTGCTTCCATAAATAAGGCACTCATATCTTAAGGACAACAGATTTGCGGAACTTCTTCAGTAGATAGACCATATACATTTTTGAAGAAAGCTGGTCTGATACCAAAACTTGAAATCCAATTTACATCCAAATCTACCCAACATCATGACAATCTGCATTAAGGCCTTGACTTATTCATCCCATCACATACCCCAGCCCACTCTCTTACACTGACACCAGCACCCAGAGTTGGTCTCCCTCAACAAGCCATCACCAACTAACCCAAAAGAAAAAAGAAAGGAGAACATCATGGATTAAAACAACAGATTGATTAAAAAATGAAAAACTGACAGATAATCTGGGGACCCCAAGTGCATAATAGTACAGATACAATTTAGGATAGGTCAGAC
Organism: Psittacus erithacus; assembly: GCA_009867235.2. Classification (NCBI taxonomy): domain Eukaryota; kingdom Metazoa; phylum Chordata; class Aves; order Psittaciformes; family Psittacidae; genus Psittacus; species Psittacus erithacus. Next base: position 35,905 of record WYDI02003055.1, on the reverse strand, counting down.
AGAAGCTTTATTAACTATGATCGCAGTGAGAGAACACTAATAGCACCTCTCCCAGTTCTCTGTCAAGTGGTCACAAAGACCCAACTTATATACTACTTCAGAAAAAGGAAAAAATCAATCATTTTAATGTTAACAAGACCAGGCACCCATCCCTGGGGTGGGATGGACTCCTGAAGTTCCTTGTTAAACAGTCACAGTTCTGAGGAGGACTCAAGCAACAAATAATATGACAATATGGCGAGATGGTTTTGGTGGAGCCTATAGGAGTGGCAGAGCCACATGGTATCATCCTGGCTCACAAGTGGAGTGGTGGAAACAATCACAGACTGATAGCTTACAGTTGAAAGGAATGTTCTTTTAGTAAAGATAAGAATGAGAAGTCTGGCTAGGAGGTTAAGTATTAGTAATTTTAACACCACAACTGTTTGGCAGCTTAAGAATACACCGTTTTTTTTTTCCTCTTCCAAGCCATAAGTAGAGACCAATATATAAGAAATGAGATCTAGAAAGTCTAAAATACTGCAACACACAAATGAATGGAAATTTGAACTTACTGGGCAAACTTTAAATTAAAAAAAAGTGTTTGGGTAAAATTGTTGGTTTAAGTACTCATCCAGCACATCTGAAGTAATAAACTGCAAATCAATTTTAAAACGCTACTTGTATATTTAATTGAATTCCACTTTCCATCCAAGTGAGGTTTAACATATGCTCAAAAAAAAAAAAAAGTATGCATTTCACCATTCCCCAACAGAAATGTGGAAATTAAAGATCTAGGAAAACAAAGCATCAACTAAGCAGTATAAGTGTTTAACCAAATCTATCACACAAAGAATTCAGTCAACTCAAGATTAAAGATAATTTGCAGTCCAAAATTAATTCACTTTATCCATACGCTACTTCTAAAGAACAAGAGACCTCTTATTGCGCTAGTGAAATGATTAAAATACTTCCTTCTTCACAGAGGCCAAACGTAAAAGCTCTCCAAAAACAAAGTTCAGTAATGGGTATTTTTTCCATAAGCAAGGCAGTCAGTAAATCAGACTCTGCTGCACATGCCTTATACTGCAAAACCAAAAACCGAAGGTAGAGAGGTACAGTATACAGGTATACAGCAGTATACAGCAGATGCACCCAAGCAGACAGAATTCAAGGCATCAGAAGCTTCGAGACATCTTGGAAATGGAAGTCTGGAGTTCAAGTTCTTTTCAAGAAACAGGGTACTTGCAGGTCTGCCCTATTAAACACATTTATCCTTAGCTAGCCAAGTTCCATGAATAAAACTATGTCAAACTGGCATAAACAATCACTACAACCTAAGATTTTGTTACTTAAGGCCAAATATTCTGAGATTCTCTCACTCATAATTCATTCAACTGCAGTCCTTGAGTCTTTGCTAGTCTAATGGGAATCTGTAAAGGGTGTTAAGTGACAGCCTTTTTTATTCCAGAATTACAATTCTTAATCCTGTGATTGACATTTGGGCCTTACACAATGAGGCTCAAATGATTTCATCTGGGAGCCAGGCTGGCTGTTGCATTATTATCAGGATTCATTCTGCTGAGGAGGAACAAAACTGTTAACAGATTTAGTATCGCAGAAAAACTTTTTCAATTGTTTCTACTGTACTTCAATTTTTAAACTCTCTTTCAAATTTCACCTCAGTAAGTATACTCCAACCAGAAATTGCTGAAGCACTTCCAAACACTAAGTTTCTGTCTTTAAGAAAGTGGTGCTCACTATTGCAATATGTATTGCGATACAACAGTACTCTAAGAATGCCCCACGCATCTTCAACAACAGTGAGAATATTTATTTTAACCCCTGGGGTTTATAAAGAGACCTTGTGCACTACACTGATTTTTTTCTTACTCTGCTGCAGCAGAAAGAAAACTCCTGACCTCTTTGACTCTTCAACTAGTGTAGAGACCCCAACTTTCACAAGTAAGGACTACTGGTTTAAATACTTCAGCTGATAACAGAGTACACAATCAAGTAGTATCCAGCTAGCCAGGAACATGCCATATATGGCTACATAAAGAAAATACTTCAGAGTCCCCAAGAAGTATTACTTATCTGGGCAGCCTTAATCTCCCCCTCCTTCTTATCCTAATCTTTCAAAGATAGGCTTTAAATGCTTTGCAGCTGTCCAACATTAAGGCTGAAGAATTCAACAACCACGGCTGTGTAAAAGCACAGGGTGGAAAGCAACTACATTAACCAGGAATTCAGGCCCAGCTACAGATCTAGAAGAGGTTCCTGACTGCAAACTTCTTTAACAAAATCTGGATAAGGTCCCAAGAGCAGATAAACCTGTAAAATTATTCTTTCTTCCTTCCAGATAATTCTACAGAGGAATTTCTATCATATAAACCACTGCAGACTATGCCTAACTGCACTGAGTTTTAGCCAACCTCTCACAGCCAAAAATATCAACTACCACCACTGCACACATTTTCTTACTGAGATTTTCAGGTGGTCTGCATAATCTTATACCCATGAAGTTAGTGAGCCGTTTCGTATTTCCTGAAACTAAACTGCACATTAGATGATTCACCAATTAGTGTATTCATGAAGCTTTAAAAAGCAATCAAAATTTCATTTTTGTTGAAAAATTTAAGAGATGTCCAGCTGTATGCATGGAGAGAGCATGTGGGCTTCTCTCCTTTATTTAACTTAACTAACAGCTATGTTAGCTGGTGAAAAATATTCAGTGTGTCAGAGTTAATTTATAGAGCTGACAAAGTATAAGGGCTCCAGAAGGTATAGCATACATTTACTAAATTTTAAATACAACATTTTAACTAGATATAGCTCAAAGATTAAAATAACTGTCCAACAACCAAACCACACAAATACATAGCATTTCAGGGCACTTCTTATTTAATGGAGCAACTACACATTTGCTTCAAACTAATGCATAGATTAACAGTTTGATAATCCTTCTGACCCCAAACCCCACAAAGCAAAATACAAGGGTTTTTTTAACTAGGTAGACACCTTTAGAAGACAGCAGGCACCTCAATGCAACGCAGGGCATGATGAGATGGAGGGGAGGCACAGGAAATTTCTCAATACAACCAAACCTTGTGGCCTTAATGAAGCCTCTAGGCATAAACATAGTACTAAGTGCTTATTTGCCCCTAAGGCTGAAGAAACCTACCAAACATAGCTCTTGAGCAAACTAGAGGCAAGGAAATCAGCCTAAAAGAGCTATTCAAGAATTATTTAACTAGCCAGCCTACTCCAATATTTTGGAATAGGTATCAGTATTTCAGTAGTTTATGGTGAAGCCTTTACATCAAAAGTTCTTTTTTTTTTCAATCTACAAAGTTAGGAACGTTCATTTTAGTGAAGAAAAAGTTATCTTGTTTAGATTTTAAATTTGTTTTCACTATTTGTAGCAGTGAATGAAACATCACCACTTTAGATCAACCTACAGTATGAAAGTTACATGGAGTCACCTGAATCCCAGCTATCAAAACAAAAAAAAAAACCAAGCTATTTAGCAACAGGCTATTACAGAACAAGGTGGTGTACAACAGTTAACAGAAATCATCACTATCTTTTGATTAGACTAAAATACGTCTTACTTAAAGCACAATGAATGTGACCAGAAAAATGCATGATATACCATCTTGAGTCCATCAGGGAAACACATGAATTGCCACATCGAATTCAATGAAGAGTCATCCCTCTAGAACCTTGCTACAGAATGACAGGTTCCACATGCTTTAAAGAAGATTAAAAATACACCCAAAACCTTTCTAACAGAACACAGTTTTTTCCAATCCCTTCCATCTGCTCTCTTTCTTAGATGTACCTGCCATCATGAAAAGAGCAACAGAGGAGAAATTCTAGATAGTCCTCCAAGGACTAACCCAGCCATTTTTCCAATGCTCTCATTTGTATGAAGTCATGTCAAGCTATTGCATGCTACCCGGCCGTCTGAATCACTAGCTGGTTGTACTGCTAATACAATTCTGAAATCAGAGTAGATGCAAGACATCTAAAAGACCAACTGGAACAATCAGAACACACTTAGCAGCTCAGTCCATCAGGTCCCAAAGTTTTGTTTTCTCTTTGTTGCAGTTTGCTTTGGACTGACAAAGAATGCACCCCAAAAAACATAACTAATTCACTCTGCCATACTTATTAATGTACAAACCCCACAACATAACAACTAAATATGTTCTGACAGAGACCTTACTGCTAAGGCTACTGCACTGATACCAAGTCCACTTGAACATCTTGGGTTTCAGATTGACAACTGAACGAATTAGGAGGTTAACTTGGAAACTTGCCTTCTTCCAGTATCTCCCTGTAGCAATCTCATTAACTGGGGATATTCAAGGTAACAGGGGTTATGTTCAGGGCTGCATGACACCTTCAGCAGGAAGCCCTGAACAGCACAAACCTGCATGTCACAAGATCTTGACGTGCGTGAACCACACCTCAAGATTTCTATAGCTGTAACACAGTTTAACTACGAAATTGCCCTAATGTCATCGCTGCGTGCATCTGTGGCCCATGTGAGATCTGAACTCAGAAGTTAAGAGACCTGAGTAAGGCAAACAGCATTTGGGGGCTGTGATGTACTCCATGGTCATTACCTACTGACACAACCCCAACTTCCCTTCCTGAAATGGACTTATGAAAGGACATTCCATTCTCCTCGATAATTCACTGGACTCAAGACTTCTGGCACCCATAAATTACAGCCTTCATGTAGCACAAATACACTTTGCAGGGTGGAATGGAACTAAAATTTCTCTTTCATAAGAGTAGCATATTTTGGAGTAAGAGCCCTAAACGAGAAAGTTAACCAGGTTTACAAGAAAGAAAATCAGGCTTCTATATAATCCCATAATAAAGATTAAAGCACTTCTAGAAAGGTACATTAAGACACTGATTCTGTAAAGAAGTTTACACTAAAGGGTCCAGCAACTGCACAATCTCCTTTCAGTACTGGGTCCTAACTCATGATATTAACAAAATTAAAATAAAACTACTCTAAAGCTACATTTTAAATGATAATGTACTTAAACCCTAGGTAAAATATTTTCTGTGGTACCTGCAACCACAGAAGGGTCTTTTTTGCCATTCACCAAGAAGGAAACAAGAAAAAAGTGCCCTGAAATGCAACTGCTCATCTTTAAGGGAATTTTAAATTTAAAAATTAATTACACGAAAGATGTTAAGATACAGTAAAAACTTGAGAAAACAGAACAGTCAAATGTCTTTAAAGCATTTGAAGCATTCAAATAGCCTTAAAATGCAATTTAGCCTTCTGGACAATGTCTTAAAGCCAGGAGAAAACCTCTCAACATTTTCACTCTCATCTTGATATCCAGTTCACCTGTCTTCTGAAAGGGGCAGATCAATTTAAAGTGAAAACCAGTTAACTTCTGCACAAGTTTCTGGAACATGTATTTTTAAATAAGGTTACATAAATACAAGCTTTAGTAGCACTTTCCAGTCATATAATCTCCCTGCAAATAGTTGAGTTGGGCCACATCTATCCCCAAAATGTTTTCTTGTAATAGGAGTATACTGCACCAACAAAACCACCGTTGAAGTGATTACCATTTGTATGAGATAGGCCATACTGTTACCAAACTTACGAACTATACTGGAACCAGCTTCGGTGGGAAAACACGGTGAGTGTCTTAAGAGGGTTTGCATGGCATGGTCAGGAATTGTACATCACACAGAACCACAGAATCAACCAGGTTGGAAAAGATATTTCAGATTATCAAGTCCAACCCTTCCCCAGCACCGCCAAGTCAACCACTAACCCATGTCACTAAGGACAAATGATGGCATATGGCACCCTGTATGATGATCAGTCTAAAATTTATAGCTTACAATCATAGAAACATTACAGAAAACTTCAACAAGGTTTAGAAGAGACAGGAAAGAGAAAAAGATAAAAGAGAAGCACTCTGTAGGTATTCAGGGAATGGAAATGTAACCATTATACATTCTGTGTTCATAAGAATACATGTTCAGTTGACACAAACCCGATGAAACAAACATATCAGAGACAGAAATGTATTCCACGGGATTAAGCTATTGTGATTCTGTGCAAGCATTGAATTACAAAGTTAACAGCCGCAGAAATAACACGATTTACTGCTTCTACAATTCCAAGAAACCATTCACAACTTTGAGTTAGGTGCACATAAAGACGACTTCAAAACTTTAATGAGCGCTCACAGCCTGACGTTTAACGTGCCACCCTCCACAGAAGGGGTTAACAGTCGCTTCTGCGCCCCGAAGACTCAAAGGGGCAATTTTGCCAGGGTGATTTCTATGCCGACAAACACCCGTGCAAGCTCGACTGGAGGAGCCCCCCAGCCTGCCAGCCCCCCCCTCCCAGCTCCAGCACCAGCTACCGAATTAACCTGGAAGCCCAGGAGAGCGGCGGCCACGGTCGGGGCACCCCCACCGCCCGCCTCGGGGCGCCGGCACCGCATTGGGACTGAGGCAGCTTGAACCACAACCCCTTGGGGCTCCGCTGCCAACGCCAGACCTCGCCTGAGGCTGCCTCTCTCAGGAGGGCACCGGGACCGAGCGGCGCTGCTCCTCACCCCGGGGTAGCCCCCTCCCTCGCAGGCACCCTGGCCCGGCCAAGCCCCGCGGCGGTACTCCGCGGCCGAGCCCTCCCTCTCGCTTCCCCCGGCTCCCTCAAGCGCTGGCTGCCCGCGGCCGGGAAACGGCGGCAACTCCCCAGCTGCCTCACGGAGCCGGAGCCGGGGCCGCGGCCTCAGCGGGCAGCAGCGGGGCAGGAGCTGCGAGGTAGGGAGCGGCCGCCTCTCGCCGCCGGGGGGCGAGCGGTGCAGGTCCCGTCCGCCAAACCCCGACCGAGAGAGGCACCTACCTCTGCGCCGCGGCGGGGACAGCGACGCCTCAGCGCCGTCCCGGCGGCCCCGACATCCTCCGGCGCCCCGCCCGGGCCCGCCACCTGCCGCTCGGCACGGACGGAGCAATCGACGGAGCCCCCTCCCCGGCCCCCCTCCGCCGAATGGAAAATAGCTCCCCGGGCCCCGGAGCGCAGAGAGCGGGAGCGACACCTCGCCAGCCAATGAGAGCGGGCCTGGCCCTCCGCAGAGCCAATGGGAGCGGCAGGTTGGCTGAGGCGGGGCATCGCCCAGCCTACCGGGCCCCGGCGCTGGGACTGACCCGCTACGATGTCTCCGGCTAGCCTCCATTGGCGACCATCTTGGAGTCGGGCACGATGCCCAATGTGGGAAGGGGCTCTCAGGCGGCCATTTTGGGTTCGGGCGCGGGGCGGGACTGGGTCAAGCGGCGGGGGCCGACGGGAGGAAGCGGCGGGGGACGAGGCGGGGATTCGATCTGGTCCGGCCCCGCTGTGTCCCGGTGGACGGGGGATCAGCGGCCGGGCCGAAGTTCACCCGTGACGCTCGGTGTCAGACTAGGAACGGCGGTGGGGTGGGCCGGAGGCTGCCCGCAGGCGGCGGTTAAGCCGTTCCCGCACCCCCGAAGTGCCGCGGGCGGGGAGGCAGCGACTCGCCCGGCCTCTGAAATCCCTCCCCCGGGACGGGCAATGCCCCGTGCCGGCGCTCCGCCAGGCCTCGGAAGGTTTGGAGGAGTGCTCGGAGGAGTGCTCGGAGCAGCCCCAGGGTGCGCTGGGTGCCTGCTAACGAGGTGGCTGGCATAGTACCTGCTGTGGAGCTGCTCCCCGGATAACGCCACCGGCTGCCCCAGAGCTGGATCTGAAGTCAAATAGCTCCTTGTAAGCAGAAGGGACTAGTGAATGCTTACAGAGGTTTCTGAAGAGATGTGGGTATTGTTGAGAGTAATACCCTGTTCAAAACAGTTCCCTCTCCTTTTCCTCTGTATAATGGGGAGCAAGCTCAGTGCTCGGCTTGAGCACAGATGAAGTGCGTTTGATCACATCAGACAGAGGAATCACTCGTTGCTGCACCAGTACAAACAGACAACTTGGCATTGCAAGCAACAGAGAGTGTCTTGTCTTCCTGCATCTAGCAGACGAACTGGGATGCTGCGGTCTGAGGGTGGGTGGTTAGATAGGGCAAAACTGGTTGGATCACCAGGCTCGGAGGGTCAGGGTCAGTGAGCTGTACTCTGCTGGCAGTAGGGAGTGGAGTACTGCAGGGGCCAGTTCTGTTTGACACCTTTCTTAGTGACTTGAGGATGGGAGTGCATGCTCATCGAGTTTGCAGCTAATGCCAAAGTGGGACAGTGGAAGGACGAATGGAAGGGAATTCAACAAGTCCAGCACCTTGGAAGGAAAAGCCCTCTGCAACAGTACAGACTGGGGACTGTTTTATGGGTAAGCTGGGGAGCAGCTTTGCAGGAAATTACACGGGGTCTTGGTAGACAGCAGGCTGGCCACAAACCAGCGCTGTGTCCTGGCAGCAAAAGAGGCTGAGAGCATCATGGGCTGTACCACCAGGAACACAGCCACTCGGCCAGGGAAAGTCTTTAGCTGCTTCTACTCAGCCACGTGTAGAATAGTGTATCTGGTTTGGGGTGTCCAAATGCAAGGAAAACCTCAACAGACTGTAGCAAGTTCAGTGGAGGTCACCAAGTTGTCCAGGGAAAGCTGCAGCACTTACCCTGTGAGGAGAGGCTGAGTTAGCAGGCCTAACTCAGCTTGAAGAAGAGGCAACTTCTGCATGCAGAGCACAGCCTAGCATATACATTACCAGCAAAAACCTCAGAGATGAAATAATACCCTGTATAAGCAGTTCTGCACCTTGGGAAGAGGATGAAAAATATAGTGAAACAGACATAATTGATGTTAGTTGCATTCAGAATGATACTGTTATCAGCCAATGTGTGAATTTACATTTCTAGAACAGGGTAGCACTCATGAAGGATTCATGTGCACCCAGCACAGATGCAGCTTAATTCTCACTTGGCAGCCCTATGTAAACAGTGCAAGAAAGAATGAGCTAACAAGTAGTAACAACAAGCAAAATAAATCCAGAGCCAGCACAGCCAGGATCTGGTCAGTCTAACAGTTCAAGAGGGGGAAATGCAAAGTCCTGCACTTGGGGAGCAACAGCCCCAGGCCCCCGTACGTGCTGGGGACTGGCTGGCTAGAAAGCAGCTTTGCAGAGAAAGGCCTGAGTGTCCTGGTGCACACCAAGCTGAACACGAGCCAGCCGTGTGCCCATGCTGCAGTGAAGGATAATGGTGTTCTGGGCTGCATGAGGAGGAGTGTGCCAGCAGGTCAAGGGAGGCGATCCTTCCTCTCTTCTTTGCACTGGTGAGGCCACACCTGCAGTCCTGCATCCAGTTCTGTGGTCTCCAGTACAAGAGAGAGATGGAGCTACTGGAGAGAGTCCAGCAAAGGACTGCTAAGATCACTGAGGGATTGAAGCATTTCTTCTATGAAGAGAGACTGGAAGAGCTGGGACTGCTTAGCCTGAAGGAGTGTCAGGGGATCTCATCAATGTGCATAAATATCTGAAGGGAGGATGTGAAGAGGATGGAGCCAGACTTAACAATGCTGCCCAGTGACAGGACAAAGGAAATGGGTACAGACTGAAACACAGCAAGTTCTGCCTGAACAGCAGGAAACACTTTTTCACTGCAAGGGTGACCAAGCATTGGGACAGGTTGCCCAGAGAGACTGTGGAGTTTCCATCCTTAGAGATACTCAAAAGCCATCTCAGCATAGTCCTGTGCAATCAGCTGTAGCTGATCCTGCATGACCAGGGGAGGCTGGACAAGATGACCTCCAGGGGTCACTTCCAACCTCTGCCGTTCTGTGATTCTGTAACATTTAACATCACCACATCACCTGAGAGGACTTATCTTTGTGCTGGCTTTGGCTGGGATAGAGTTAATTTTCTTCATAGTAGCTGGTATGGGGCTGTGTTTTGGATTTGTGTTGAAAACAGTGCTGATAACACAGGGATGTTTTCATTATTGCCGAGCATTGCTTACACAAAGTCAAGGCTTTTTCTGCTCCTCAGCCCACCTCACCAGGGAGGATGCTGGGAGTGCACAAGGAGCTGGGAGAGGACACAGCTGGGACAGCTGGCCCCAGCTGACCCAAGGGATATTCCACACCATATGGCATCATGCTCAGCATGATGAAAAAGAAGGAATTTGGGCCTGTTTGGCGTAGTGGTGTTTGTTTTCCTAAGTAACTGTTCTGCATGATGGAGCCCTGCTCTCCTGGAGATGCTGAACACCTGCCTGCCGATGGGAAGTGGTGAATGAATTCCTTGTTTTGCTTTGCTTGTGTGCACAGCTTTTGCTTCACCGATTAAACTGTCTTTAACTCAACCCACAAGTTTTCTCACGTTTACCTTTCTGATTCTCTCCCCATCCCACCAGGGCCAGGGAGAGCAGTGAGCAAGCAGCTGTGTGGTGCTTAGTTGCCAGCTGGGGTTAAACCGCAACAATCTTTTCCAAGTCAGCAGTTACCCAGTGCTGACTCCGCTTGTATAAAATTCCCTAAGTGAGTTTTAACTTCAATTGGTAGGCTGTTTCTCTTTTCAATTATTTCTGTAGCTAACTAGCATTCATTTTCATGTCTAGCATGTAGTAAATATTTTTATGCTAGATCTCACAAACTTCTCAGAAGTATAATGTTTTACTAACATAAACAATCAGATGTGCTCTATCTCTTACCCATAATAATGCAAATCTTCTTGATGCTTCCATTTTTGTCAGGGTTAAGGTTCAGCAAGTCATCTTCATCTACTTGGGCAACGAACTAGTAACTGAAGAGGGCAATAATCTACTGCTTTGTTTTTATTACCGTATGTTTCATTGTTGGGGATCTGTTGATAGGATGGAGGAAAAGAAACAAAATAGTTTGCTACTTGCTATAACAAGAAGAAAATTTCCTAATACCAGCAGAGCTAAGTGTAACCAGAGCGCAGCAGGATGGCAACTGTGCAATTGGTGGTTACCATCCCCAGGCTTCACCAGCCTGGCCCATGCAGCTGTGGGATCTGGTTAGATTTTAAGAGGAATCACTGGTGCAAGGGACCAACACTCAGGCTTCAAAGCATGATGCTGTTTGCTGTGGTATTTCTCTACTCGTGTTGGTATAGACATCTTAAAGAGCTGTATCAGTAAGATTCTGAGAAGGAAATGAGGAAACCATGGGTCATTGTGGATGCTCCAGACTATGAGGCTGCAATGAGTCTATTAAAAGAAGTCAGATCGTGTCCTTTTTCAGGATGTGCACAGACTCTTGAATGCAAAGCAAGTCTCTGGGGGATCATCTGGGCAATCTCTTCATTCATATGGCAATTAATTTTCCTGATGGACAGCAATGATCCATTCATTTTGAGAGGACAAGGGGACACTGAGGAAACAGGGATTGGAAGAAGGTGATCAGAGGCTGGAAACTGAGCAGGCTGCTACCTCCCACATTGGCCTGCTTTCATCTTTCAATGTTTATTTCCCAGGCATGCTGCCAGCTCCTGTGTTTGCTGCCAACAATGCAGCGCAGCACTGCTGGGCATGCCGTGCACAGTGCTCTCAGTCTGCCATTCCGGGGTGACGCTGCCCGCTTGCTGTGCTATCAGCCACCATGCTTGCTTCACCAGCCCTGAGCTGCCACACTGACTGCTTTTCCCAGCCCAGCTCTGCTGGATCGTTGCTTGTCAGTGTGTCCTTGACTGATCCCAGTTCTGCATGAAATACTGCCTGACCCTGGCAAGCTCTGCAGCTCTGACTTTATCCCACTTCCTTCTTCAGGGTTTATCCTCTCTGTAGCCTAGGGTAATTCTGAGAAAGCAAATGCAGGCACAGACCTTAAATAAAACCTCTTAATTCCAAATGGGACTTCACAAAGTTTGACCAGGTTAGTCAAGGCATACCTTCTCCCCTCACTCCTAGCAGCAGTATCAGTCACATACCACACCTCAGTGTTTCAGAGTTGTAAAATCAAGCTGTAGTTCAGCAAAGAAAAATAGTCAATTGTGGCTAGCATAGCAAGCAGCCTTCTGTGCAGCGCCAGCATCTCTGCCCTGTGCCCAGAAGTCTCTGTGTCTGTGAGAACCATGGTACAGCTATAGTGGCAGGACTTCCCTGTGCTAGGGTGCCTCTTCCAGGCCATAGTGACACACAGTCAGAAGATTGCCTATTAAAGTCGGAGCAGTGTAATCATTTGATGCTATCTCCTTACTTCCAGCCTTTTTCCCTTCACACTGGAACTAGATGAACACTCCTCTGTCCTTCAGCCAGGCAGAAGAGAAGCATTAGTGATGGAAAATCTAAGATAAAAGCAGGGCAAGAGAGCTGGAGTAAAACAATAACTGCTTTCATTATTCTGCTGATGAAATCATGGTGTCTGCGGATAAATCCTGTCCGCAAAGGACACCTTGAAGCAAAAGGATGTTGAGCATGTAGTAGATAAACCACAAGACTTGGGAAGAGTGACTTACAATAGGGACAGAGTCCTCTGCAAAGCAAAAGGGCACAATCCTGAGGAAGATAGAGCAAGCTCACACAACTGAGGGGTTTTGCCTTGTGTCTAAATCAACAAAAATAATCCCAACACCAGGCAGATTTAGGATTAAGAACCCCATCAGCAGGCCAGCCAATTCCATGCAGCTGAGCACCTTGAGCTACTAAGTGCTACCTTGCTTTACCTTTACTGACCTCTGGCAGTTTCACTTGCACGTAAGATCAGGCATAGCATGGTGATTTGGATGTTTGCAAGCATACTCACTGTTAATTTTACAGGACAAAATGTTCCATCCTGCCCAAATGAATGGAAGGCACATCTGCACTTAAAGATGTGAGAACCTCTGGTATCAGAAGAGGAATGTGTCTTTGAAATGCTGACCTGAATAGCCAGCACACTTGCCCTGGCCAGGGACTTCCCTTTGAAGAAAGACAAGGTTGCAATGACTGAAACCAAGCCAGGGAGACATAGGTCCAAAGGTTTTTAATCTGGGCTAACTGAACATTACTAGACGTAGAGGGGCATGAAATAAAGATATCCTGTGGTAATCACTGTGGCAGAGGGAGAGCTAGGACTCAGTTAATTGCTTTCTCCTTTGCCTTCTACCTGCTCCAGTGCAGCTGAGCTGGGAGGAAAACCTAGAAGCCTTTATAGATTCTTCTGATGCTGAGTCATTTGGGTGGATGAAATAAGGACATCTATGATGCTCCTTTCTCCATCACTGCATACCTTGAATGAACATTGACAATAAGGCTGAAACATCAGCTTTCTGATTCAGCTGCAGGTTCCCCACTTCACACAAGTGTTAATAGTGATTCCTCCTGCCAGGCAAAGGACAGCCAGGCTTCAGGACACCTTCAGGCAGGCGCAGTGCATACAGTGACATTCAAAAGTACTCTGACATGTCCAAGCACCACCCAAGACTCTTAGGATCTTGGTCTTGATCTTTCTTTTACTGAGTAATACAAAACAACTGCTAGAACCAGTCCCGAGCCTACCCTCTTTCGCTTGCATGCTTGTTCATTAAGTAGCTTCCAATCATCCCAAGAGTCCAGAATTCTTGCAGGTGGAAGGACGGTAACGTTTGAAAGTGTTTTCCTTTGAAATGGATTTATTTATCTATTCTGGTGCTCCATTGCTAATTTGTGAATTGACATGCTTTTGTTACCAGTAAACAGCATCTAACGTGACCTTAAAATGACAGACTCTGAAGGTTTTAAGGGGGAGGTAGATGTTTTGCAGAAAGTCAGTGCTTAGCATTTGCTGAAAAGCAGGTCTCTCTTTAAGGTATTTCAAACTGAACACATAAAAGCAAAGAAACCCCGTATCATGACTTACCTCTGAAAATTTTAGCCAGGGAACACTGTTTTAGTGCTGGTTGTGGAGTCATTAATTACCATTGCATAGAATGTAATAACAAACCAGAGCTCCCCAATGAGCAAAAGCAAACCACTTCTCTTCTAGCTTTTCTTTTTTCTTACAGCAATAATAAACCATATTATTATTCACTTCCAACCATGAATGTTCTCCAAAGCAGCTTGATACTAAAACCCAGATCATCTGACTGGATGGGTTTTTGCAGATTGTTACAGCAGGGCAAGCCAGGAATGTTATTACAGTGGCCTGAGGCACAGTGTTACGCCATGGGAACTGAAAAAACAGTTAAAAATTTAGTGTTCCAAAATTCATTTTCTCAAAGGGGATTTGTGGCACTGCTGAGATTAGAGCCATTCCTATTCAAGCAGCTATATTCTCGATGAGACCTTCATTTGTGCCTAATTTGTCTGAAGATCTGGTTTATTTCATCATGGCAGAATACTAATGTGAGCTGGCGTTTCTGTTGTCTGGACTTGTTTCATTTTACCTCCTTTCTTTAGCAGCAATGCATTTGCATAGTTTTTCAGGCTACAGCAACAGTAGGAAAAGATGAGGTTGAAACCTAGTTAAAGCCACCCAAATACATTCCAGGCTTGTATTTTGAAGTGTTCAGACCCTGTGACTGCGCTCTGTACTGCAAGATTGGCAGACTGTACCTTCTGTGATGGAAGACAAGTTTTCAGCACTAATAATAGCACTTTTCCTCTGCAGAAGTCACAGTCAGTTAGAAAGGGGCAAAGCAAAGTGATGTGCAACTCAGATGCCCGACACCAGCATGAACAGGGTTGTCCTATTTCATCTTTCTGAGTTCTACAATGAAATTTAGGCACAAACAGGTAAGGAATCAATGCAAGAGACATAGGCCAAGGTTTGTGAATATAGGCGTGAGCAACCTGCAAAGCTGCTTTAAAATATCTCTTTGCTCTCCAGGTCACTTGATTGTCAGGATAATGTGAGTATAAATCGAAGCAGCTGAACAGTCCCCAAGCATACAGGCTGTATTCTTCTGTGGCAGGGCTAACCAGGAGGTGGTTTGGGAGACATTTTGGTTGGTGGCTTTACTCTGCTTGGAGATTCCCACACTTGCAGCAAAGGAGTTTTGAACTTGCTCTGTGTTTTCAGAGCACTGTGGTGAAGATCAGTGATGTAGGATTGAGGATTTGGATCTCTTGCTTTCATAAAAATCTCTTTAGAATCAGTAATGTTCGGTCTTCGTGGCTACTAATGTGGTTTCTGAAGGCTGACGGCTCAACTTAAAGAACAGACGAAAGCATTGAAGAAGTTCATACAGTGTCAAAATACCTGCATGGTTTACCTTAAATGATCTTACATCTGAGCATGTGCATGTGTGTATGCATAAATATATATTAGTAACCAATAGCAAGGCAGTGAAAAAAGAGAGAACCCATCTCAGGTTTTCTTAACTCTTCATCAAGAAACATAGAAAATACAAAGTGGTTTATTTAATTGTTTTGGATTTTGGGGGGGGGTTGTAGGTTTCTGGGTTGGTTGGTTTTTGTTTGGTTTGGGTTGGGTTGGGTTGGGGTTTTTTTCTGTTATTGAGGGAGAATGCAAACTGGAAAATACAACCAAAGCCGTAATTGAAGAGAGATGCACAAAAAAATATTACAGGTACATGAGAGTGAAAGGGATAGAATACCAATAAGTATAGAATTCATGTGAAGCCAGTGTCATCTACATAAGGGTAAACCAGGTTTATGTTAAATTAGTGCCTATTTCCTATATCAGAGCTATATGGATTTACTATAGATTGTACATTAAAAGATGGCTTCCTTATAGTATCAAGACCTGAAGCTTTCTTTTCTTGAAGCTAATTCATAGAATCAAAGTGTCACGCAATGGTTGAGGTTGTTTAAGCAGGGTCAGCTAGCATAGGTGGACCAGGGCTGCGTCCAGCTGAGTTTTGAGTATCTCCAAGGATGGAGACTGCACAATCTGACTAACCTGTGCCAGTGTTCGATCACTCCCACAGGAAAAAAGTGTCTTCTTTTGTTCAGATGGAATTTCATGTGTTTCACTTTGTGCCTATAGCCTCTTTTCCTGTCTCTGGGCACTACTGAGAAGAGCCAGCTTCCCTTTTCCTTATTCCCTCCCATCAGGTATTTGTACACGTGGACAAGATCACCCTGCACTCACTTTTCTCTAGGCTGAACAGTCCCAGCTCTCCCAGCCTCTCCTCCTACAAATGAGGCTCCAGGCCCTTGTGGCCCTATGCTAGCTGGGCTCTCTCAGTATGTCCACATCTCTCCTGTACTAGAGAGTCCAGAACTGGACACAGCACTCAGGTGTGGCCTCTCCAGGGCTGAGCAGAGGGAAAGGATTGCCTCCCTTGCCCAGTGCTCCTCCTGATGCAGTCCAGGATGCTGTTGGCATGCTGATTTCTGGGCGCAGTGCTGCATGCCTGCATTCCCATCTAACTGGGAGGACAGAGTCCACCAGACCACGTGAGCCCAGGAGTTCAGGGTATGCCAAGCAGATGCCCACACTAAGGCCAGCATCCGTATGGTGATGCTGTTATATGTTTTTATGCTTGTACGTTCAGCTAACTAAATAGTAGCTATTAATTTTCAAAACTAGTTTTCTAAGCCTTATCTCCTAGGTCAGAACAGGATGTAACACCCTATTAACCTGCCATTGACACAAGGCAGCAGAGGTGACTAGTTTAGGTGGGATACCTTGTGCTCAGGTAATAGAGCTAGCTAAGAGTAAGACAACTCCCTGACCTCCTACCTCACACACCCACATACACACACACAGACACAGTGGTTTGGCAATGTAATTAGCACTGAACCAAGCACATTTGTCAGACCCATACCTCTTCCCAAGCCTGCAGAGCTGGGCAGCGATACACTACTCCTGTGGCTGTACTTGCTCAAGGTAAGGCTAAGCACTGCTGCATTTACTTCAGTGTCAGCCTATGTGGTTGGGGTGATAGTGACAGCAGTGATCTTTGGGACACTGTTGTTTCCCACAGGCATACCACACCGTTCAGGAAACTTTTGCAGCTGCTCTTCTGGATTTCAAGTGGGTCAAGTCACTCAGGTTGCAAAATGGGCAGAACAACAAGCTGCGTGCCTCATCACACCTTCACCAGAGAGTATTTCTGCGAGCACCTTTCATTACCAACTACACAGACCACTTTTGCATTTAGGATGGAGTCTGCTTTTAGGACATGTCTATCAGGACCAACATCAACTCCAGGAATGTAGACATAGACATGTCTGAGAAAGCAAGCAGCAAGTTATGGTTGTTTTCAAGCCTCTTCTGAGGCAAGAGGAAGCCTCAGGGGCACATCTCAAAGTGTAAAATGGTGACCAGATTAAAGCAGATTTGAAGCACAGATTAAAGGAGCCCTTATTAGAGTACACATTAGAAGAAGTAGGACAACTAGAACATTTTCTCAGGATGCGTTCCGAACCACACAGGAATCATTTCAAAGAGCAGTGGCTTATGACTAAAAGAGACAGTTTAAAGTGTTTTTGGACATCATAGGTCTCTCATCTTTGCCACAGGTTTAGCATTGCATGGGCAAACAGTCCAATTCCAGCACGAGGGGGGATTTAATTTCTGATTAAACAATGCTATTTAAATGTCAGCCATTTGAAGCAATGGTACAATGCTAGATTTTTATGCTCTTGACTCTTCTGACCCCTCTTCTCCACCCATTTTGTGTTGAAAGCCCACTGGAGCTAACCTGCATATATTGGCTGGGTAGGAGCATGACCTATGGTCAAATACTACTACTGCTTCCAGTACTTATTTTTCTAAGCAACCCTGTTGTCTCCAGTTGAGCTATTTCCATTGATAAAGACCATTCCTGTAGTACAGGAATGCACTATTAGATTTTTTTACTTATAAGTAACAAGTGGATGGCCTTTTAGCTGGCAATATCCCTAAAGGGTTATGTAGCTGTATGACTAGGATAAGATTTACGTGAAAAAACTCAAACATTCATGCTGATTTCACCTTTAAACTTAAATGTCAGAGTTCCCTGTCTCTGAAATATCTAACTCCCACTGATTCCAGTGAAATAGATACTAATTACCCTTTGAGGATCTAAACCTGGAGCGTAACAGAAGGCAAAATATAACTCACCGAAATGCATAATAGAAAAATAATTATGGTATTATAAAAATAACCTGTAGTGCTCTTGTAGTGAATAATCTGCACTGAGATGTTTCCTTTAAAAGGATTTGCAAGATTTATAAATCTGGTTCTACAGCATTTTAGAATTCAAATCTGAGATAGACCATGTCCTTTAAATTGCAACAACCGCCTGAGTTTTGTTTAAATTGGTTCAACTTGCAACAGTAAGTATGATTTTTTCAAGAGGCTCTATTTTCTCCCCTATGCATTCGATAATATAAGCTACAGAATCACTCAGTTGTTCCCGTAAGACTATCCTTCTGCAAAGTTCTAAACTCTCAAATCAGCTTACTGCAGTGTCTGTTTGAGACAACAAGCTATATGGTCTGTCACTAGGAGCAAGATATGTATCAAGCCTTGATGTTAGCTACCATCTGTGGGAAACATTAAGAAAAATTCTCAATAGTCAGCATTTAACTCTGTGGCAGGAAATGCAAGATGAGGCTACTCCCAAAATCCAGCTGGGTTTGGCCCACTAAGTCAGATTCTCATTTTTAGGTCCAAACCACTGTAGTTCTCAAGAGCCAGTTTATACCTGCAGGCAGACATTGAACTATCCAGTTGCCTACAT
Source organism: Psittacus erithacus (assembly GCA_009867235.2). NCBI lineage: Eukaryota > Metazoa > Chordata > Aves > Psittaciformes > Psittacidae > Psittacus > Psittacus erithacus. The sequence continues at coordinate 17,360 of WYDI02003055.1, read as the reverse complement.
GACACATAACATCTTTTGTGTGCTTCTGAGTGAGATGCTTTTAGATGTAAGGAACCCGAATATCCTTATCTTGGGTTCAACAGAACATAACAGGTTTTCAGGTGCCTTGTGGTCTCACTTTGTGAAATGAAAGCATTCAGATAGCTTTCCACACTGTTCATCATACATTTTATATCACTTACCAACTTGCTCAAGGCTATATATTATAATCCTTGGAAAGACTGCTATGTTTCATATTCCTCAGAATCTCCTCAGGCCACCCAGGTAAAATTTAGATGGTAAATGATCTCCATTTGGAGATCAATTCGAGTCCATATCTTCCTAGGCTTGGCCTACGCTTTAGGAGTGAAAATTACTGCAGTGCCATCTAGTGCTACTCTACTGATCTTTGCGTTCCCTGTATAGCATTTCCAAGGACATGGTTCTGGATTCATTACTTCCAACTCTAAACGCTCTGAAATCTTGAAAATGCAAGTGACTTCCTTGGGAACATTTTTTTCCAGGCAAGTCATAATAGAGATTATATACATTTCTATAACAGACTTCCCAGCAATGCAGTAACATTGGCTCTGAGCACTGTGACTGTGAACTGGAGATTATCTTGCAAAGAGCATGTGTTCCCCTATCTTTAAAATGTGCAATAGGAATGCAGAAGTTGCCTAGAGAAGGGGCCTGATGCCTTCCAGCGTGGCCAGTCTGGGCATGGGGCTAGAGAGCACCAGCAAGGGAGGGGAGGTATCCTTGCTTGCAAAGATGATTCCGACGCATCAAGCCAAACAGTGAATAAACTTCTCTTTTTCCTGTATATATGGGGTGCTATCTCTGTTGAAAAATCCGGAGGGATTAGCACACTCCAGGACATGAAAAAGACTTTCTATGCAATTCAGTTAACTAAAATGTGCCTGGTTCATGCAGCAAATGTCCCTGGTCTCCTGCGTTCCCAGACTAGGAGCTCTAGAGGACTTTGATACCCACATGGGCCAGCTGCCCTAAAAGTAACTGTAGTTGAACGCCAGTTACCTAACCAGCAGTGCCTGGCTTTCTGCAGCCTGAAGCAAGGCAGTGTGCCTTGAGACACATAACGTAGCGAAGTATTTTTGAAGTATGACTACAAGGACAGTCCCAGTGAGAAACCAGTGGGAAACAAGCGCTTGGGGGCTTGTGAGAATCCTGTTGGGTTCCTGCCTACATCTGCAGAAGCTTTTAAGTCTGACCTCACCACCTTGTGGTCAAGTAAACATGCTTTGCTAAATGTGACACTGATTTTCTGGGCTGTCCTGCAATGTAATGTGTGATTACAAGGAGCCGCTGGGGCCAGATGTTCCATGTGTCTCCCTAGGTGGCTTATTTAAAGTGCTGGCAGCACAACCAGTCCAGAACCCAGTGTGCCTAACAACTATTTCTGTTTTTGTGGAGAGCTATAATGGAGAAGCATTTACCTGAAGTGGTTTGAGGCCATGCCCATAATAACAAGTTGGGGAGGAAAAAATTCAGGTATATAGCAGGTTCCACTTAGACCAGTGAAATCCATTCTATAATTTCTTTCATCTCACAATCATTGTAGTTCAAGAACTATACCGGGTTTGCTCTTGAAAAGCCCTACTGATGGTCCCAGTATTCACATTCTCATCTCACCTTCAATGCTGATTTAAAATGACACTCTGTTCCTGAAATGAACACATCACTCTTCCACACACAAGCTGCAAACTGAACAATAAATTCTTGCCTTATATACTTAGTGTTGAATTAGCTTGAGGTAAGATAGGAAGATTTACATTTTGCCATAGACTTCCACACACTTGATATAAATGTCTAGACCTTATCTTGTTTGAGTGAATTCATGTCTGTTTAATAAGCACAATGGTGCCAACAACTTTATAGAAAGCCCCACGTTTTTTTCCTCTGGAATGTCTCCAAGCAAGTCACACTCTTAAAAAGAAATATTTTTGGCCCTCATCCTGCATCATTCATACACAAAACTTGTGTATGTGTCAAGTTTTACATGCTGTGAAGAGCCTCATTGAGTTAAATGGAGCTGCTCATGAAATAAAATGTTAAGTATCTGTACAAATTTCACCGGGTTTAGGACTTCCATTTGAAGTCCATTTATGTGTTATTAACCTTCACTTTGAAAGGACCCCTGCCCACTGTTCAGTTTGTGTGTGTCCAACACTTTCTGTAGGTGTTCTAGGATTACCCCAGCCTGAATTTGCTGGAACATTTCATAGGATCCTATGAACTGTGCAGGAGGAAATTCCAAGTAGGACACCTACCATCCGTATCTTCTGCAGATCAAGAGGGCAATACATGATCCTTTGGACAATATTAATGGAGTTAGTGACAGAAGAATTTGATCCAATAAGGTGTCTAAAATGCACTCAGCAGAAGTAAGGATGTCCCCTGTGAGTGCCAATAACTTTAATTAGTTAAAGAGTTTCTAAGTGCTGCTCCAGACAAAAACAATCAATGTGGTTTGCAAGTGACAGAACGGTGCCATTGCCCTGAGTCTGCACAAGATCATCCCAGAGTCTCCTCTGCTGCCCAACACCTTCTCAAATTGCAAAGGAGTGAAAAAACCTGATGTGAGAAGGCAGTTTGCAGAACCCAATGTCTTCCTGAAGTCTTTGAGGTGACTGCCTAAGCTATTTCAGAGGTGTTCACTGTCTATCTTGGATACCGCTCAAGTTAGAGAACTGAAAGCAATGATTTATAATTACCATCTGACTGCCACCCATTCGGAACGTATCACAGGAACTGTGGGAAAGGCTGATACAGTTTAATTTAGGGATATTCTTACTGAATTCTACTTTCCACTCTGTGTTAGCTCTGATAAGAATCTCAATTTTAGAAGTGTGCTAAATGTGTCTTAGCGGTAACATTTACCAAATGTGCAAGTGAACTGTCTGGATTTTACTCTTTTTTAGAGGTCAGGATTACATCCCCATTGTATCTCAAAAACATTTCACGCTTTTTGTGAGTACAGTGTGTTAAACATAAATATGAGCTGATCAACAGTGTCGCAGCTAAAGACAGTACGCAACTGTCTCATTCTTCTAAATGTCAAATAGATGTTCTGCTCTGCTATACTTCAACCCCATTAGGAGATTTAAGATATAACAGGTGTAGATCAGTTTTTCACTGTCAGGCAATAAATATAACTTAAGAAACAATATAGAAACAGAAGGCTTTAAATGTAAGTATATAGGAGTTGCACAGGGTATCAACACATGACTTCTGAAGATTCAGTGACATTTGGCTTCACATTTTTATATCACATGTGATGTGATATCTGGCATATAAAGCTCTCCTCTGTGATACAGTGCCTACTGCTAAACCTTTGACTTGGCCTGATGAGACTCTGGACCAGTACAATCTGTCCCTTCCTCCTTGAATGGTACTTAGATATGGTATCAAGCAACGGAGCTGGGAACCAATCACTGCTCCAATGCAAGTCCTTTCCAAAGAGCAGGTACTACCATAAATAAATCATATCTCTTCACTCAACCGGATGAATGAAGGTAACTAACCACTGACCTCTGTATTAACCATGTCTTTCTGTAAGTAAGAGTCACATAATGGGGGTGTGTGCATGTGCATGAAGACAGAGGTCAGAACATACTGTTACAGAAGATACTGGTGTTGGATGTTAGAAGGTGATGTGGGGAAGCCCTCAGGTTTAAGAAGGTGAAGAAAGGAAGGAGCAAGTGTGTAGGAAGGAGGCTGCAGAGAGGAGGACAAGAGTGAAAACCAAGATGGGCAGGGAGAGTAAAGAGTGGTGAATAAACTGAAGGAGAAGCAGCAAACAGCAGCAATGGGCCAGAGAAAGGGAGGCTGGTGCAGAAACATCCCCTAGACACTCACAGGGGACATGCCAGATTTTGAAGTTCAGGGTATGGTTGTGTCCCGGAGCACAAGGTCCTTCCCAGCTGCTGCTGTGTATCTCTTTAGACAATGGGAGAAAGGAAGGTGTTTGAAGGCTATGGCTTTTACTCCCTGATCTCAGCCTTGAATGGCTGCTTTGAGGAAGAATGAGATTTTAAACTACTGAAAGAGAGAGAAAGAAACAACATGGGAGATAGGAGTGAAGCCCCAGTGTCACTTGTGATTTTATTCCAGGCTGCCTGCCAACACCTATTTTATCTATTTTTCTGGTTACTGTTGGATAATATTAAGATGTGTGTCAAGTTGTGACCTGTTAAAGGTGTTCAGACAGCTTTCAGTGCTAGGCAGAGAAAAGATTTTGCCACTCCCCAGTTTAAATACTCGATATGGCCACAGGCTGGCTGTGAGTGCAGTGGAGCATCCGACTGGAGCAGAGTGGGGTGGAAATGGTCTCTAATAAACACAGGTGAGAGCAAACTGCGAACTGAGCTGTGCAGCTGAACTGTGAACTGTCATCTTCAGCCTAACATCACACTGAAAGAAAATACATGTATAATGAACCCCTCCAGCCTTAAGACCTCAAACTCTCAGCCCAAATAATTCTTTATCCCTTATCCCACCATCTGTAAGAGTGAAGATATTGGTGAATGCTCACAGGATACTGTCATTAAGCTTCAGGGACTTTGGGCTCCAGTGCAAAGGTGCTGCAGCACCCATCTTCCTGAGGCATGGGGTCCTCTATCAGCTTTCACTACTACAGCAGCAGCGCCAGCTCTGCTGGCCAGCCTGTGGGGCAAGGGAAGGATGGAGGGAGTTATTTTACACATTCATTCTCTGTTCCCTGCTGTCAAGCAATAGTGCATGGGCAAGATGGCTTTCATAACTCAATACAAATGATCTGATAGTTAATAAGAGTTGCTGGGTTTGCTTTGAAAAGAACTGACATGTTGCAGGATTGTCAGCTCTGGAACCAGTCTCATGAAGAGTATCCCATTTCTCATTGCTAACACACCCGTCTCGCAATGGCACCATTTCCTTTCCCCTCTATTTAACAGATTCATTTTCATTCTTTATTACCATTCCTTTAGCTTTACACAGTTCACTGCTGTAAATCCAAATAATCTCCATCTGGAATATCACTTTGTCTCTCTTTTTTCATATTACTGGGAACTCGTTTAGTTTTGTCAGTGTTTCAGTTTAACTCTGCCTTCAGTTTTTTATGTAAAAAAATAGATTTTGGTGGTTACTGGAAGGTTTCTGACTGCATTAACTTCTCCTTCTGATTTAAAGGTACCGAATGCTAAAAGTTAGCAGGTCTGTGTTGTGTCACAGCACAGATTTCAGAGCTTTTTCAACAACCAGGTTACAGTATGCTTATAATGAACTTCTTTTCTATTCCCCTAATGTTTGCAGTACACTTGTGATGGACACTATCAAGGTAGTGAATTTAGATATGAACTTTCACAACTGTTCAGTTGTGTTCCCAAACCTTTACTTGTCTTTCTGTATTTTGGTTTCATTCTATTTTTTCCCTTTTATCCCTACAAACATAAGTGGATTAGAACAGACTTGCCTCTTAATGTGTAGCCAGCAGTGCAGGTCTCTCATTGTCAGGAAGATGCTCATTCCTATTAGTGCTCAAACTGTGCTTTCAGAATGTATACGAAGATGGTCATGTCTTTGTTTTCAGTATGCTCTGAACTTACAGTGCTAATTCAGGGGGTTTACAAAGTACTGCAGGAATTCATTACACTATGAATGAAGACAACTGATTTTTTCATTTTCCCTTCAATTTCCCTTCAGACTGAATGCACTCGAAACCTCTGACTTTCTCAGCCATCCTTTCACACAGTATAGAATTATGGTGCTATTGCAGCAGGTTAATACCTCCTGGTGCAGCAATACAGCTCTCTCTGATCTGAGGGATTATATGCTGATCTCTCTCAACATTTTTCCCCTTCCTTGGGCCTAAAATTTGGCAGATTCATACTCTGCTCACAGAGGTTTCTGTAATATGACTGAAAGAGGTTTTAGGATGAAGTGAGCCAAGAAAAGGACTTAGAAATTATTCTTTTCTATCCACTTAGCACTGCTGCATGATTTGAGACTGTCTGGCAGAAAATAAACGCTCAGTTTGCTGACGTGCCTTCTGTGATCTGCAGTCAGTATTGGTAAAATGGAGAAGTTTCAAGAGAAGTTTTCACTCTCCTCAAATTTTCAATAGTCTCCCCTTATCCAGCACTGTAGGCCTCATTCTGGGCTTCTCCATGTAACTTAAGGAAATTCTGCCCCAATACATGGAGCTTTCCTTCAGCAAGAGGGACTCCAAGGGAAACCTTCCTACTTTCCTATGCTTCTGCAAGTCACTTCACACAAGGAAGTTCCCTTCTTTTGGAGGGCAAGAGCTCTTGGGCTTACCCTGAGGGCTGCAAGGAAATTGGAGAGGGCTGGCTTGTGGACCCATAGGCATTTGCGATTTCAAAAGCCAGGATGGGATTCTTTCTACTGATAGTGGTGGGCTTGATTTGTGAAACCCACCTGCCTCTGCTATGTTAGAGTAAGACAAGATGATCTGCGATGACTCTTTCTGGCTGCAGGGCTTATAAATAAATGAAGAGATGAAGAGGCAGAAAGAGCCTGTGTTCTTGGGGAGTTCTCTCACACATAAGGAACAGTGAGTATGTCCACGTGCACAAGAACTTAGAGAGGCCTAAAAGACCTTCAAATTATTATTTCCCCAAATCCGTGAACTTTGCTTTCTACTCTTCTTTAAAGTAAAGGTTTTCCATGGAGTTAACCTGCAGTTTGAACACACCTGACACCTCTATTGCTACAGGTAGGAGATCTGAAATGATTTAGTATTTTTGTGTAGTAACTGCCCTCTGCTCCTTGGCAGAGCAGTACTGACACAGCACTGTACCAGCACTGACACTGTGGATGTGGGATTCCCATGTGTCATTCACTCTGTTGCAACACATTGTTCTGCCTCTGAAATTCTCTTCAACTCTTATTGACTGATCCCATCAATGTGCTACCATAAAGAGACACTGAAAAACAACTGCAGCTTCTGGTATGATGTATGGTCTTGCTAGAAAGATTTACTCTTTGTGTGAAATATTTACTAATTAAAGTTGGTTTAGAAAACATATGAGTTGTATTACTTCTGTTTAAAATTGCAATGATTTCAAGAAAGCATCTTTTTATAGCTTCTAGGCTCTCAAGGAACATAAGTTTTCCATAAAATAAGGCCTTATTTGTCAGAAAGAGTCGGTTTTCCTCCACATGCCAAAAGCTAAGACATTTGAGAATGAGAAAATCGTTCTATATTTTCATTGGCAAAGAATTCCCATTTCTTATGATATATGGCTTTACAGCTTTGTAAGGTGATCTGAGCCTCTATTATTGCTAACATTTATTTTGCTTCAGAGTTAAAATCAGCAGGGAAGAATACGGGGCTTTGCAAGAGACCAGAGAGCATTGTAAGTACATTAATTATTCTGGCACTTTTAATATTCCTTCCGATAAATTTGTCTTAGTGTTACAGCTCCATTACAGTTAAATGCCAGTCAGCTTTCCAGTGTTCTAACATGATTTTCAGGCTTTAGAATGGCAGCACATGAAACTGACTCTCAGCACACCATATATTTTTGCAATAAAGCTCATTGTTTAGATACATGTTTAACCTTATCTGCTCTTAACTGTTTCCCTTTCATTAAAAAAGACAAAAATCCAAACCATTATTTGATGTCTGTTAACTGACATATACATTTAATAGTTCTTTTTAGCTGTACAGACTCTTGAGAATGACTTGGTGGCAGTGTTTCAAGGGCACTGTTGTTGAATAGGCCTGAAGCTCGCCTCCCATGTATTGTTCAATCCATTTCTGCAATGTGCTGATTCTGCGTGTGCACCATCCCTTCTTTCCTTGCCTGTCCACAAAATAAACCGAAGGCTCTTGGTCATGCAGTAACAGGGGCACTGGCACAGTGTTTGCATGCACCTGCATGAGTATCTGGCCTTTATGGTCATATAGAGCATATTCCACCTTGGACAGCTTAGGATCTAGGGCAAAGCTATGAATAAAATAGGAAGGCTGCAGAAAAGAAATGAGCCTAAAGGCCCAGCTCTCACCTCCTTCACATTTATTCCATAGCTACCAGCAAAGTCAGTCTTTCATACCGATTCAAGAGGGACCAAAACAAAGCTCTGAGTCTGCAGAAGTCTGCATACTTCTGAAGTAAGCAATTCTGACTGTCTCCAGTTCTCTTCCCTGTTGTCCTGCCCTGCACAACCTGTTATACCCCTACTCCTCCTGCTCCCACTCTGTTCCTTCAGTAGATACTGCAATTTTGCATAGGTCCTTCTCTCTCTAGGTTCTTCTCTTTCCCTGAAGGACAGAAGGAGCTTTCTGTGACAAAAAATGGATGCATGTGTTAAAAAAACAAAAGCCTGGTCATAAAGCAGACATTCAGTACCTTATCTATGTACAAAATTTCACTGCAGATTCAAAATCCAGTTAGTTTTAGCTAGAGGAGAGCCCCACTAGTTTGATGCAGCACGCGTGACTTCAGGCACAAGTGAACAAACCTGAGACTTGCTACTTCTGTCTTCTTTCCTCTCTACATTGCTGTGTGCATCAGTGAATAAGGATGTGAAAGTCAGTTAAGTGACTTACAGAGTAAGTTTCCAGAGAAATTAAGGTTGCAGAATTAGCTGTTCCTGGATACATCTATGGCTTTGAAGCTGATCTCAAACCCACTTTCAAGGTCAAAGTTGCTGTTGGTCCACAAGTTGACCAGAAGCCACTACACACTCAGACAGACTTGCTTTGCACTAGAAAATGCAGCTTTATCCACAATTCAAGGAACCGCGTACTAGAAGTGTGTACGCCATATGCATCAATCTAGCTACACCCTCAGTCTTCCCTGATGGTACTATTCCAGGCAAGTCCACCCTGATAGTACTATTCCAGGCATGTCCACCCAGTGCAACCATACTTATATCCAAGCACATCTAATGCCTCTTCAGGAAGGTAGAGAGCCTGGTTCCTCTGCTCTTGTTTCATCGGAGGCCACAGCCCATCATGCTCATCAGAGTGTTTCTAAACACTGCATAGCAGTACATCTGTCCTTTCAATTCCTACACTGAAGGTCAGTTCTGGGTAAGAATTTTCAGCTCTTACTTATTAAAAAGCCAGATTTATTTTTTTTTTCTCAAGAGTTACATCTTCTTCTAGGACAAGGCTTGTCACAGTGTGTACCATAGTTTAAAGAACATTTGAGACATCACAAGGCATGCAGTCTTGCCTAATTCTTTGCTTTTTATTCCCTTAAGGCCAGCTGAGCAGGAAGGTTCTCAATCCACAGAGGCTGGAGGAAGAAAATCAGGACAGGCTGGGACCCCAGGGGGAAGGTGCTATAGCAAGTACCAGGGTGTACCCAATTTAGGTATTCCCAAGACAGCGTTTGTCAAGTGTGACAAAACCCACCAAGCACAGAGGATGCTGTGTTACACAGGACATGAGGCTTGATGGAAAGCACAGAAGAGGTTGCGAAAGAACTGACCAGGCCTTTGGATAATGGATGCTTCCCTGTGTCCATTTTTTCTAGTCCATACAGCAGAGAACCAAGAACCAACTTCTGAACTTTGAAAAGACCCCTTTTGGTCCTAACTAATTTCTGCCAGCTATAATCTTGTTGAGTGGACAGCTTGTAATAAAGTACATAAAAGAGAACATGCAGCTACAATCAACCCTCTGTAATGCTTCTGTATTTATTATTTTCACTCATGAACATTCAGGTTGCCTGCACCATCCACAAAACTATCCTAAATTCACTGAACACTAACGCTTCCCAAACAATTTGTGGGGTGAGGGGGAATGCTACAGACATCTGTGGTTATGATAACAGGAGTTAAGTACGTTGCTCTGACTTCAGTTTCCTGATGACAGGAGTGGAAAACAATTACCATTTTCCCCGCTGAATTCTGAGTTTGTTGTCTTGGGACCATTCCTTGCAGATGACAGAAAGGGAAGAAAGTATCCTACCAGATGTACTTTTAGCTCTTCCACTCCTTATCTCTCCTGCCAATTTGGAAGCCTGTTTATTTGGTTTATTAAATATTACAGCTTACTACTGGAAATACCATACAGCAGGACTGGAAGAGCTACACACTTCACAACTGTGTTCAGCTCTTATCTGACAAGGTCATTATTTAAAGAGCATAGGCACATCCAGCTTTCAAGACACAATATGGCAACAAACTTCTCTTTTTAGTATTGGCTGTGAAATCTGCAGGCTGACTGACAATTATGAACACCTTAGGAAGTGAGGTACAAGATCCCTTTTAACAGTGGATTCTGATATCTATATCCCGTGTTGGAGGCATGGCTTCTCTAGCAGGAGCTGTGTAAGGAAATAAATGGAACCATATGAAATGTTTCATTCTTAAGGCTCCATTGCATCTTCCTCTTACAAAAAGAACACTCACCATTAGTAGCACACACACACATGCTTCTGTTTCTGCACCAGACAGAAAAAGCTCATTATTGTCTTTCAGATATATGTTATTGTCTTTCAGATATGTGGGCAGCTGGAGAACTTCGTAAGCACTTTACAATAAAGTGTAAATCCTTCCCCTGCGCTCCCTCCATGGCACAATTCAGTGAGGAATGTACCACAGGACCCGACATTCTGTATTGGTCTGCACTTTAAAAATACATGTGATACAACCATTTAAATAGGGTCACTGCATTTAGTTTTCACTGGCTTTTCACTGACACCAAGGTGGTTCCTTGATTAACCCCCATGTCATGCCATTATCTGTGTGTGATACGATACAGAGTACAGGTGCATGCTTCCAAATTAGCTCAGATTACCTTTGTTCTAATGAGAATAAGCGCAGCAATCCAGGATGGAAGTGAGAAATGCATGGAAGAAGGCAGCACTGTCCTCGTCCAAGAGAAGTCCCAGGTTGGTAGTCAGCCACAATGGGGTTCCTGCCTCTACTGCAATTTGCACATCCAGAGGCAGCCAAGGGATGCAAGCTCGGGGGGGGGGGGGGGGGGGGGGGGGGGGGGGGTGGGAATGATGTGGGGGGGGGGGAAGATGTTATATTAGTATGGTGGGTCGTATGTTTTTTTATTTGTCATTTTGTGAGTGTTGTCT
>WYDI02003054.1:0-14938 GCA_009867235.2 Psittacus erithacus | reverse complement strand
CCTCACCACCCTCACAGTAAAGAACTTCTTCCTTAGATCCAATCTAAACTTCCCCTGGTTAAGTTTGAACCCATTACTTCTTGTCCTATTACTACAGTCCCTAATGAAGAGTCCCTCCCCAGCATCCTTATAGGCCCCCTTCAGGTACTGGAAGGCTGCTCTGAGGTCTCCACGCAGCCTTCTCTTCTCCAGGCTTGGTTTTGATTATTCGAAAGAATTTTTACAAACTCATCCCAAACACTTCCTATTCATTTGCATGAATCAGAACGATCTAGTTTTCAGGTAGCAAAGAAGGATTAATTCACTGCCTGGTGAAAATGGCAGAGCTCTCTTGAAGCACTGGTGTCATGAAGGAAACCAGTAGTCAGGAAATAAATGCATATGGACAAAATACTTTATGCATTTGAGCTTTAGTGCTGATTCTGTGGCCTTTCAAATGCAACATTTTTGTTTAATGATCTTTGGTTTTACTGCACTGGGGTGATGCCTGGTGGCTGGACATTGTTGAGTTGCTTTGTGGGTTTGTTCCAGTGCTACAGGTGAGTCCATGCTGGACTCTGTCAACATCAGGTCCCACATTCTCCCATCCCAGCTCCTTCCTACCCCTCATCATCTCTGATTTTCCCCAGCTGCTCCTCACCATTGGCGGATGTCCAGCCCTTGCACCATCCTTTACCAGTGCTCCTAAAACTTCTCAAGTGACATGTTTTGCTCTGTGTTGGTGATATGCAAAAAAAGGACAACAGTCACTGCTGTCCTATAGCAGCAGTAACACCTCAACTGTTGAATTCATTTCTGGCCTGTTGCTCCTGAAGAGGCTCTTCCATGAGCAGTAGTTTTCCCAGTAATAGCAGACGCATGCCATCACCAGTTGGCACCAGTTCTTTACCTTACTGAGGTACTCATTTTGACTATTGATTAATGAGCATCCTGAAGAAGGTAATATATTGTGTGGGCTTCTTGTGCTGTGGCACAACATAACTTTCACTACAAAATTGCCTTTGCTTAAAACTCCTTTTTTTTGTTTTCTCTGTGAGCTCTGTGGGTCAGGGTCACCTCCAGGCTGTGCCTGTACAATGCCTGGCACCATGGAGAGTTTGAATCCAGGGCTTCCAAGAAATGCTGGGAGGGAATTGCAGTATATAGGTTAAGGTCAGCATTGGTTTTCCTCCCTTGAAGAGTAAATGTGACAGAACTTTTATGACCCTGCTCTGTCAGGGAAGATTTCTTATTATTCCTAGTAAAATTCATCTGTGGGAATTTCACAAGTTCTCTTGCAAGATGGGAATCAGCAACACTTTGTTAACCAGGCAGTGAGCTCCCTTTTACAATGAGAATGGTGGTTTTGAATCTCTGATGGCACCAAAACATAGGGATGATAACTTTTCTCCTCCATGCTCCCACTGATGCATCCCAGTTCCTCTCCCTGGTGCCAGGAGGACCTCAGGAACATCTCAGGAATAAGAAGAACTGTGACATTGTGGTTCATTGTCCATCAAAGCGAGGAGAGTATGGGCACCCTTTGCTATGTTTTGCAAACCTCCAGTCACACTGAACCCCTACCCCAGGATCACCTCAACCCCACAGCCCCATTCCACAGCCATCAGCCCCGAGATCTGCTTCAGGCGATGAGCCCCATGCGATGCTTGGCAGGGGAAACAAATGCAGAAAAGACCAGTGGGGAGCTCCAACATAGTCTTAAAAATTGAGCTGATGATTCATCCATGTCTTGCCTGCAATATATACCCGAAGCTCAGCCCCTGTCTCTGCTTCCTCCCTCCCCACACTCTCAGCAAAACCCTAACACTTACGGTTTAGTCCTATCTAGAGAAGCAAGCATGTGTGTGTGTGTTTTTTTTCCCAGAGTGACTTGTTTGTGCTGTCATCAGCCGTTGTTTTGGTAAATGGTGAGTTAAACAGATATATCCAAGCGTAAAATCTAAAAAATGTTCCCTGTGGGCGCCTGGGGGGTGTTGTTTGAAATCAACTACATATCAATTGAGCGGCGGCGAGCGGATCCGATGATAAATTCCAGTCCACAGACGCCTTATAAATTACATTTTTTTGTTCACGATCTAGCCTCATCTCAGCTCCCCAGAGGCCCTTAGACTGAGAACTATGATTGTGTTGGAGAAATGTTTGCTCAGCTTGAGCGATGCCATTAGTGTTACATGTGCCAGGCCGCTCTCACCAGCACCCCCTACTTCCATCCTTCCATCTCCCCCAGTCCCAATCCTATCCCCCTCCCTCTTCCTCCCTTCAACAAAATGCAATATGTGCCTGGTAATTTTTCTGTTCATTATCTCATTGTTTTCTGTAAGTACAAGGTTAGATTGAATTACTGCAGGCTCTATTGTCTATTTGTAATTCTCCTTCCATGCCGCGCTACTAATGAATGGGCAATTTAGTCAAATCTTTGTAACGGCTTCTTCTGTGCGTCAGCCACTTAATTACTCTGAGCTTTTCTCACTGCTGCTTTATTGCATGGAAACTCAGGCTGCTTCCAGGTCTTTGCTACGGGATCTCCTGTTCTGAAAGGGAAAAAAATAATCAGAACAATAACCAGTGCAGATTATCTTGATTCCTTGATGTAGCAGCATCATCAGCACACAGGACTTTCCCCTCTCCTATGGTTTGTTTGCTCTGTAGTTAGTGGGTCTGTTCGTTAGTTTTTTAGTGGGTTTTTTTGTTATTCTCCTGTGCACAGGGGAAACTGTCACCGTGTAAATTAGGCAAAGAACATCTAAGGTGAAGGCAGTCTAGACCCTTTAACATGATGGGAGCTTGAAAAAAAGGCAAATTGAATAAACACATAGGACATAGGAAATTGCCCCACTTCATGCAATTCCACTGAAACTGAGATGCTAATCTCAATATATTTTGGGATCACCAAAATCTGAATTAAGCTTGATTTTGGTACCAGGGGTAGGAATTTCTCTTTTTCTGTTTGCAAAAAGAATATGTTCACCTTTGTGTTTAGTATAAAATATTTCAATCTGTAAAAGAAGTGCAGGGAATGGGAAGAATTGTATTTTAAAATCAATTTAATAAAGCCACTTATAATTCACAGTCAGGTAGATATCTGTAGAAAGCTTTAAAACAGCCCCTTTGCATGACAAATACTACTTTCTCTAAATAACAGGATGCAAAGGACAGAAATAAGAGGAAATAAAGGAGTTTAAAAGAAAGCATTTTGAATAATAAATAATATCCGAGTAGATTGTCTCCATACATGACCTGACTCTCCTGTTTAAATTCCTAGAAAGACTCTGTTCCTTTCTTCAGTAGCTGAAATACTTAGATGCTGATGGATTGCAGGGTTTGGTCCAAAATCACAAGTAAGTTGACTCCATGTGTATTGGCGTTTCATTTTATCTGCGTGTTTAAACTGGACAACACTACCTTATATCAACCACATTTTAACAAACTGTATTGTCTCTTTAAGGTATCAATGTTTTGGGGTTTTTTTCACTTTTGCACAGGTTTTATTATCCTCGTGATGGAAATGCTCTAACACTCTTTCTCTTATCCTTTTCCAATTTGTAGCAACATGTTATTACATGAAATCCAAACCTTTGGTTTGGTTTTTTTTCTTTTTGTCATGTTTCTCAGTTTTTAATTCAAAATTGAAACTTTGAATTTGTCCAGTATATCATTAATTTCTGTCAAGTTGAACTTTCGCAGAGGATTTCTTATCCATATGGACGGGCACAGACTTTGCATTTGTTTTGTACAGAGGATCTGCATTCTCAATGATCTAAACAGATATTTAATATACAAACAGTAAGTTCAATAACATAAAATCTTTTCTTTCTAGCTCCTGTGACTGGAAAAGAGATTCAAATTATAATTCTATTCTGCAGGATTTCCAAAAAACGATTTTATCCCTCAAAACTGTTACAAATTTATGGAAAAGATATTGAGAGATTTGAAGAGTACAAAAAGGATCATAAATCAGTAATATTATTAATTATAAAGGCTTTAAAAAGGATTTTTCAAGAAATTTCCTATAAGGGAATTTCACAACCTCCAGAGACACTGAAGGCTTTTGACGAGTTTTGATTAATGCTTATGCTCATTCTGGACCCTACAAGTCAAAATCTTCACTGGTTCACAAGCATTCAGGAGGTGGAGAGGGGTTACTTCTCCCATCCACGTGGCACTGGGATGGGGCAGGATGGTGTGTGTGCCTGGGACAAGCTAAAGTGCCCATCTTATGAGCTCCTGGCTGCTCTTTTGTTCCTTGACTGGGATTTGGCATACCAGCTCTCATGGTGGGACATCACTTGGGCTTCACAATAGACACATGTGACTTCAGACCCTTTCCTCTTCCCCCGGGCAGACCCTAGAGTTGGTAGCCATCCACAGTAGGAGCTGGGGTGTCACTTACCCAGGGGATCTGCTTCTGAAAGCTTAAGTTTTTAGATTTCTGTTGAAATCAAAATCACCCATTTTTTCTTACATGATTACAAACATGATTTACTGCACAGACAGGACAGGTTTTGGCCAGGACACAAATGTGAACCTCTGTGCCAACCTCCAAAGCAAATTGTTGCTTCAATAAATGTGCATTTTACTCACAGCAGTGTTATCCAGTCTGGCTGACCATACCCTTGATGCATTTTCTTCCCCATCAGGCCCAGGGAAGCATGGAGCTCAGTGTGACCCAAACACCATCCCAACACGCTGCTCCTCTTGCCCTGTCCCCAGGAGCACATGTGCTCTCGCTGCACTCCTTCCTTTCCTTGTGCACAGAGTGGTCTTCATTTCCACTTTGGAGATGCTGCTAGCAGCCAGATCCTGCCTGGGGTTTTGAGTTCAGTCCTGGATGCCATCAAGACATGGGCAGGGTGAAAACCACCAAGGTTAGAGAGGGCCTTGGGTGACATAGTCTAGTATGAGACATCCCTGCTCATGGCAGGGGGGTTGAACTAGAGGACCTTAAGGTCCTGTCCAACCCAAGCCATTCTAGGATTCTATGAAGATTGAAGCAGTTGCACGGCCACAACATTGCATTGCCATGCCAGAAGGGGTTCTCCAAGTTCTACTGGACAGGTGCCTCTATAATGGGTTCTGCTTGGTGTGGAGGGAGAAGAGGATTTCTGCTGGCATCCAGATCACTGAGGGATGCATTTTTAAACACCCCCCCTTGTGCTACCCGCACACATGCTTTCGGAAACACATATCATTAACAGCAATTTATTTCTATTTGTCTTTACAAAATAGCTGAAGACAGGCAGAGAGGCAGCCTGAGAGCAAGCTGGTGCTTTGTAGACCTAGATAGGCTTTTTGCCTGTTTTGTTATAATACTTCATTGGAACTGACACATTGATAGCTACAGTTTTTCTAGGAAGTGACCTTCATGCTGCCCATTGATTCCCAGTGGCCATCAACTCCTTGCAATTGGAATGACAGGCCAGGTTAAAGGTCAGTCCTTAAATAAAGCTTCTGGATTACTAAACACCTGAAGTTCAAATGAAAATGGAAATCTGCGCCTCATTTTATGTGACATGTTACTGCTAATGACACTTCTTGGTCTTAAACGGCTCCTGCTCCTTAACTCATGTGCGTGTTTCACTTGATAGCCCCTTAAACTGGCTCTTCTCCCTGCTGCTGGACCCTTACAGGACAGGCAACAAGGGAGAGCAATCTCCCTGGTACATACAGCTTCTGGGAGAAAAGCTTTTGCAGGAAAAGACATCAGAATCAATTAAAACACTTGCCTTTCAAGCGATGGCCAGGAACAATCATTCCCTTAATTAAGATTCACAGTAAAAAGATTTTATTTACATGAGCTGTAGCATTAGAAAGGCCTCAATAGCACAGCCGTGCCATGGATGTCGGATGTGATTTGTTTGCCTGTGAATGGCAGTGGACCCCTCAGATGTGCAAGGCTACGGGGACAGGTGGGGGGTGTTCATACAGGGAAGAAGAAGAGGTTATTCTTTCCCCACACATCATGGAGCTGCTGTTCCACTCCTCACATTGAGCCTTGTCCTAGAGCCCCCAGGTCCCTGACTGGCAGTACCTTCCCCTGCTCCACAGTACCTCCAGGTCCCCTGTGGGTGATGGGCTCAAATTTACCTCTTTATCCTCTCCTCTGAACTTTTACCTATTTTCTGCATCTTGATTTGAGTGGGGAATGTTGGTAGACAGCACAGCAAACTTGTCATAGCATCTTCAAGAGTATTTGTACTTATCCTGTCACTTTTGCAGGAAGTACTTTGACAGATTATGCTAATTTACTTTGATGGTATTATAACATCTCTAGTCCTAGCTGAGATTAGTGTACCCTTGTGGTAGCTGCAGTATAAACTCTCTGTAAGAGATAGCACCTGTCCCAGACATCATACTGTCTAGATAACAACATGAACTTATTTGCCCTAGGGTAGGTTCATTTTCTTCTGCAGTGTATCAGGACAGCAGATGCCAGAATCTGGTGGACGTGGCAGCATGCTTTTATTTCCTAACCCAGAGTCCACAGTGTTTAATAAATGACCATATATTAAGTTAAATGCAACTGAGGCTGCTGGCTGGTACTGCAACTAGATGGTATGGCACGGGCTGCGTCCATGCTCTTGATTTCACCAACCAAAGTAGGGTCAGCACTGGGGAAAATGATCTGACAAGGGAGGGCAGAAACAGACTGAATCCCCAAATCCCGCAGGTCCTGTACAGGCTCTATTGTATGCATCATTAGGTCATCTAGATGAAGGATGGTTTGAAAGGCAGGCATATGAAATATGGATGGATTCCTTTTGCTTAGAAAATAATGCCAGAGCATAACTTAAATACTTCCATAGGCAGTGGGACATTTCTAGTACTAGTCCCCCACTAGGAGGGATTGTGTGGATCAATAGCAGAGGTTGCAGCAGGCTACAGTGACTTCCACTTCAGGGTCACCACTGCCTCTGCTACTGCTTTATCGGAAGCTGCAGAGCTTCTCAGTGGTCATTCTGGGGAGATTTCTGGTGATCATCTGCAGCAGAAATAGTTTAATTGTTGTCCACACCATCTTCCCATGCTGAAGGTCTGTGAGTCTGAATGGACGCAGGCTTGAGTTATACTCTTCTTGCTCAGTGTGGTGCCTCCAGGCAGCAGGAGCTGCTGTGTTGTAACCATCCAGGTGATAAATAGTCTCTCATCCTCCTGCTGTCAGTCTGACACCACTCCCCAGCCCCAAATTAATCTAAACAACAGTGTGTAACACGAGTACTGCTAGAGTTCGCTAATGCCTGGCTAATAAAGTAGGAATAGCAGAGCACTGTTTCATAAAGTGCTTTAAATGCACATTAACCTATCAGAGCCTGGTGTAATGGGCTGGGAACACGCACACCAAAATGTATGTCTGCTGATGATCTGCTCTAAATGTTGGTTAGTTTTGATGGTACTTAATGTAACTTGTAAGGTTTCTTGTAGAAAAAAACTAATTTCTAAGGGAATCTTTCGAAATGCCCAAAGGTAAAACTTAAAAAATAAGGTGATATCTTAAAACAACCATTTGGTTCTGCTCATTTAAAAGAAAAGATAATCTATTTTCACGTGGTAAAATCTAAGGAGAGCTGTGTGATGTTGGTACAATAGAACTTATTTCAAACACGTTTCCATAAAATTTTTAAAACATTTCCCCTGGCCAGAGACCTTACGCTGAATTTCAGCCAGCAGCAAATTTTTTGCAACCAGTGTTATAAATCAAAACTGGGTTTCTAATGAAAATGCTGACACAACTTTAACTGTAACCGTACTTTCAGGCAAAACTGTAAAGAAATTAAAGTCCTATCTTCAGTATGCTGGTGCTATATCCAGAACTGCCTTTTTTTTTTCATCTTCCTTTTGAGTACTTCTCTGCATCAGAACAACAGTGAGGGTTAGTGTAATCATCATGTAATGCAGAATGTAAGTATCTGTTATACATAGTGGAATTCTAAAACATAAATGTTTTATTTATAAATGTCAAGAGATGAAATGGTTGTTTTTTTGGTTTTTTTTCATGAGCTTTCTATGAAATAATAGCTCTGTGTGTAAGCAGCTTCCCAGATCACTCAGTGTCATGTTTGCTCCCTGACTGGACAACTGATACCTTTAAAATATTAGAAAAAGAATAACCAATGATCAAAAACATTTTCTTGTCCCAAAATTGAGGTAGAGCAACCCCCAGTGTTTTTGCTCCAACATTCTTGAAATCTGAAAGAAACTACAAAACATTTCCATGAATATCTGGCAATTGTCTTCTGGAAACACATGACTCCTTTGAGGCAGAGAGATTCTGACCTGGATCCTGCTCCAGGAATACAAGAGAGTGATACAATTTCAGGAACATCAGTGGTCCCATGGAAGCCACTTGTGCATTACAGGTTGCCCAAGTACAGAGAGGTTTCAAAGGACATTGACCTATGGAGCTGTGTGAGCCTAACCCTTTCCTCCAGCTAGCATGTTGTGGCAGTTCAAAAGGGTTTGTTTGGAAATAGGACTCAAATTAGGATTCTGCTGAAAACTTGAAACCTTTCAAAAAGCACTGGGACTATCAGAAAGATTCTGCTCAGACCTACACCCCATCAGATGGTGTGCAGAAATTTCCCAGAAGTAATAAAAGGAATCCCTGTTTCTTCTGAGCAGAAATATTTCTCAGAGAACCAGTTAATTTTCAGTGAAATTCCACTGAAACACAAGGTTTTTCCGTTGGAAGTCTGTGAGTTCCCTATCAGTTTACTGCTGTGCTTCAGAGCCTATAATATAAGCATGTATCATCATGAGGCCTTTGAAGAATCTTCCTGAGTATCGTGAAAGGAAGGCCTTTGAAATCAATTTTCTTGTATGTTCTTCATGGATTTTGGTCAAGGGCCAAGTAAAGGATAGGGCACCATGCTTCGTCAAATTCAGAAACTGGGGAAATGCTTGGAAATATGGTTCCAAGTAGCCTAAAGACCTCATTAACCTTTTTTGTGGTGATCAATTCACTTCAGTTTTGGAGTTTTTGGATTAAAGGCAGCCAAGACACAATGCTGTATCCAAACTGTTAGGGCAATGCAGGGCCACATTTTTTAATACCAAACCTTTTACAGGTATTAAAACTGGCTGTCTCATTGCTGATCATGCAGTGCAGTGTTCTACACGGAGGACGGGAGCTCTTTTTTATTGCTTTCCTCCACCACAACGTGGCAATCACATTATTGGATATAGAATGGTGCATCTAAGTTTTCTCTCCAAGATTGAGTTACTTGAGCTAATGTTGTTTTGGTGACTCTTTCCTAGTAGGATATGAGCTAGAAGATAATCTGGCTTGCTTACCTGTGGTGATATTATTCCTGCAGTGGTTACGGAGAAGAAAACAGTTCTGTCCCTCTTCATGGGATTCCAGCATGCTTGGATTAAAATTCGACACTGTTCAAGGACGGGCATCTCTGAAGGATGCCTCAAAGGCCTTTAAGGTCTATGATAAAGCCTGTGGCTCCAATTCTCAGCAAGTTAAAACAGGGAGAGATGAAATCAGTGCCACTGTGCAACTGAGGTCCTAAGTAGGGCTCGCATGAAATCTACTTGTGCTCAGACTTTTTGCCTCCTGAAAATTGTTATTGAGTAAAATATAATGTTACTTGTCCCTCTAGTGACAGCCACAACAATTCCAAAAGGCGGCAGTAAAATGAATGCAGGAATAACTAACAAGAAGTAGCTTGAAGGAATAAAATAATTCATCAAGATACTTTAGTGAATAATGGGTTTTTTGACTCAACTATTGAAAGGAAAGAAAGAATTTGTAAGAATATAAATTCCATCCTGAATGGTTCAGAATATTCAAAAGCTTGGAAATTATAGGGGTTTAGGTCAAATGGGGCATTTCAAAGACTCTCAACTAAAATGTCTTTCTTCTATGGAAGATTTTCTAACAAAAGCTAAAGAAATGTATATATGAAGATGGTGTTAGAAGCCAAAAGGTCCATACCCTAACTAATGTGCTGCAAGTCATCTGTCTTTCTGTGTGCTTATTTATACCCACTGTGAACCTACTAGAGAACTGGTGAAGAGCTTTTGTTCCAAATTTCAGAAAATTGAAACACTTGCTGCCACTGTCTCAGTTTTTATGAAGTACCATATGTGTGATATTCGGTTTAAACGCTATTTCTTTGTGTGATGACTTCAGGCCAGTGAGGTATTTTCTGAGGCCAGAGGCCAGGGGCCCTTCATCCTTTGTATGCTGATGTTAACTCTTCCATCTATAAAACAGAGCTAAAAAGGGACATGTCCCAGAACACTCTTATGACTATGTTCAGTATCAGTAGTAAAACACAAAGCCGAAGTGGATGATATGAGGCCATATGAGGTTTTTAGTAGATAATTTTTTGTCAAAAAGCTGTGTTTCTGCATTATTTCTTTTGGTGCCTTTATAAGATTGCACATAGATCTCTGGACTTTCCAGGGATCTGTGTCCAGAATCATCTTCATTGGCTTTCAGTCTTCCACCAAAACCTGTGGTTTTATTTCTGTTACATTGACAGGAAAGAAATTTTAATACAGTACTGTGTATTTACTTTATCTGCTTGTCTTTACAAATCACTCTACAATCCCAGGGTTTGGTGTGAGACAGAGAGCGAGTGAGGAAGAAGTAGTATTTATAGTAAAAACATGGATAGTCAATAGCATGTGGGAAAACAACTGAAACTGAAAATGGTCCCAAAGGTAATTTGCAAATCTGCTGAAATCCCGAACAAGCTTTGATTTAACCGAAGCTTGAAATGGCTTTTATTTACTGTCTATTGTGGAATAAATGACATCTCATAAACAGGCTTTATCCATTACCACAGAATGGCGATCACTGTGTTAGGGACATTTTATCCTCTTGATATAAAACAAGATATGCTATAGTGTGTTATTACAAATAGAAAAATCAATGCTGAGGCACACACCTCTGAAATTTCATTTTTGCGGAACCCCATTTTCAAAAATGTATTCTCTAATAAAAACGTCTCCATAACCAGGGGGATTTACAAAGCACTGAGCAACAAAGAACAATAACAAACAATGAATAAAGTGGCTCCATCCTGAGTCTTTTTGCTGTACATTAGTCACACACTTGCATACATTTCTGAGCGCTGAGCAGAGCTCCCACTAGGCAGGAAAGTAAACCAGCTGAATTACCTTCACTTTTAAGCGCTTTGTGGAGAACGTATACTGCATGCCAAGTTGTGCTGGAGAGGAAAACTTTGCAGAAAAAGAGCCTGATCCAGGGATGGAGACATCAAAACAAAGACTCTCCTTATTTTCTCCACAGTCTGGATCAAAAAACTAGCCAAAAACCAGTTAAAACTTGGCTGATGCAGGTGCTGGCAATTATATTTCATTCACAGCAGGTCTAATTTATTTGATCCTTTCCAGTATTCATTACTTAATGCTGATTCATAGGATCCTGTTTCTCTGATTAATTTTCACCTGAAAATGCCCAGAAAAAGGTTCTCCTTCAGTCAGTTACGAATTGTTCAGAGTTGCTGCTCCCTTTGTACAATCCACAACTGGTCCCCAAAATTTGATAGTGTAACTGGAATCCAACTGGATACTTGTAAAACTACACAAAATGGTGATAGGCAAATAATAAACAGGGATTGCATTGATTTTTTATTTTTTTTTTCCTAATACATGATTATTTGTCTCTAGAATTTATGACTCTTTGGAGAATTTGAGAATTATCAATCAAGTAAGTTGAACAGCAAGTGAGTCTGCTCCAATACTACAGTATATGAGCTGTAAGTGATTGTGGAGTGACTTCCCTGAACACTCCTGGAAATGTAGATAAATTGCCTTTGGATTATTCAGTTGCCAGAAATCAAGACTGGATAGTCACCTTCACTGGGTCAGCAGTATCCCGGAGATGTGAACCTGGACTAGGAAAAAAGTGTCTCCTGCTCACACAGCAATGGAAATCCCATGAAAAGCCCCATTTCCCACACCAAGGGAGAAGTCACCAGCAGACTCCAACTGGCAAGAGATCCATTTCTGTCCTTATAAATCAAGGAACAGCTACTTCCAAAAAGTGGATTTTGACATTTTGGTTTATAGTTTGATCTGGGAGTTGCTTTAATATACATGACTTCTTTCACATAGACTAGTTTCTTAGTTACTTCTAATGATCTCTGCCTAAATGTGTCTTGTGACATTGAGTTCCACTGTCAAACACACGTGGTTAGTAAAGGGATTTTCCCAAACTCTGAGAAGGTCAAAGACCGGAGCTGTGAATGCTCTGTAGGATGCGCGGTTCTCTCCTCCTCAGGCAGATAAGTGAATTTATTAGGACGACTTGCAAAGTACAGCGATGCTTAATGTGAGCAATCGTGATGATGTCACATTTACATCGAAAATGATCCCATAGGCCCTAGGGCGTCTCACCCAGCACTGGGTAATAGTCCTTGCCTCTTGCTGTGCAAAAAGCAGACTATGGAAGCTGCATGAGCAGATGGAGGGGTGACTGCTCTGAAACAGAGTCTCTGCAGAAGTTTCAAGGGGAAGTGAAGAGCTCTTT
Organism: Psittacus erithacus; assembly: GCA_009867235.2. Lineage (NCBI taxonomy): Eukaryota > Metazoa > Chordata > Aves > Psittaciformes > Psittacidae > Psittacus > Psittacus erithacus. The sequence goes on along the minus strand of WYDI02003054.1, from coordinate 2,430 downwards.
AGGCTTTCTTTCTGATGAAGTCAAAATTACAAGGGCCGGCTGCAATTCCCTACAGGAGACAGCACCTTTGAGCAATGCAGGTCTGCTGGCTGCCTTCACATAGATGCTTGCTTCTTGCAGACAAGAATAGGAACCTGTAGGGGTGCTTTCAAGATGCAATTAAGAAAATTTACTTTGGACTAAAGAAATCCCTTCTCTCTGCTGCTTTTTGCCCTGTGCCATGTGCTGACTCTCTTGTGCCAAGGGTGCAAATGAGGACAGCATCCTCAGTTGCTTCAGTCACATTATGGTCAAAATCCCAAATTGACATCTTTTAAATGTAAAAAATGGAAGAGAAAAGAAGGGTATGAGGGCAGCAATGTCCTTTCAGAACAAGGCCAGTGTAGGGAACTGCAGCCGTCCTTGGGGAAAGGGGTGAAGCTTGCAATGATGGAAATAAATATCATGCATCAGCGAAACATTTATGATAAATGCTATTTCTGGTCAAAACCCCCCAGAAAGCTGCCTTTGATGCAGAACTGAAGTACCCTTCTATGGGTATCAGTGCACAAAAGAACATGTACAGTGGTCCTTGGTTGAAGTTCCTCCAGTTCCAAGGATTCACCTGCTGCCTCTGTTAGGGACTGATTAGTGACAGAGCTGATGCATGATGATCCATGGGAACTGCTGATGGTTGCATTTGTGTGCAGCATTTAATGTGACACAGTTGGGGATTCAAGTCCATGAAACCAAAAAACTTCAAATGAACAAAGTGATCGAAAGAATATGGAATAACCTGATTTTTCACTCGCTGTGCCAATGGCTAAGTGTATATGTCTCTGCGCACATGGCCCTGAACAGTTAGCTCCATGAGTGCTCCTGTAATATCCAGTATTTCTAGGATACAGTGAGCTTGGCAATGCACATGGACCAGGACCTTATTAGGCTGTCATGAAGCCTGCAAGTATTTAGCCACTTGACTCAACTGCATTAACCCCTTTCATAGTCTTGGGTGACCCAAGAGGCTCTGTCTTTCCTGTGATACGGCTGTGGCAATGCTCACCCCTCTGTAAATACACCTGCTTTTGGAGCTGCTTCAAAGGGTAATAGTCTCAAAGCAAAAGGGAAAAAAAACCATTTGGCTCTGCAAAGGTTCACGTGCTGATGGAGGCAATTACAAACTGCCACATTTGGCCTCAACTGTGTCCATGTTTTGCTGTCTTTCAATCTGGCTTGCTTTATTCCAAAGGTATTTTCTTCCATATGATGCTCATGAACAATCTGTGGAGTATTTTCACCCAGCACTGCCTCCTTGCTGATGCTTACCGGACCACAGTGAGTGCAAATGAGATGCAGATCTGCAGATTGCATCTCTTGCTGGAGATCCATCATGCATATAGATCAGGCTGCCTCCTCAAGTGGGGAAGAGCTCTGTGCACAGCGAGTGTTTAAGTAGTAGGTTCCTAATGGAAAACTTTGAAAGACAGTCTACTTTTAGAAACAGTTCTGCCTGTGCCTCCGATACACTGCATACTGGTCTTCATTCCTTTGTTATTGCTGAGGACATTTACATGAAAATAAGATCTTTGGATTTTAAACATTCATCTGTTCCTGCTGCTTGCTGCTCGCTTGGAGACTTAATGCCTGTGGCGTCCCAAGACACGGCTGTATGAGGAGTGGGTCATTACAAAAAAAGAAGAAGGTCACGGATGGTAAGAGGAAGCCCTGAGAAACACAATGGTTGGGTTTGTGGTTTGCTGCCTGACTCTTCAGGCAACTTATATTGAGGTAATATGTCAGAAGTAGACAAGGAAAGAGTCTATCAAGCTTGAATCTTTGAACTTCTGTAGGTACCTACATGCAAGCATGAGAACATCATACTGCATACAAAGGCTCCTTTTGGTCCAAATCCTGACTTCAGTGGTGGCCAGCAACATCCCAATATGACAGGATATAAGAAAAGAACAAGTGTGTTATGCTACTTAGACTACCTTCACTACTTTCAGCAGCTCATGGCACAGGACTCTGAATCAAAGCCATTGTCTGGTGATAGCAACTTCACACAGAATCCTGGAAGGGATTTTTGCTTCATTCTTTTCTTCAATTCTTTTTGCACTGCAAGGAAGTCTGCACTAAGCTGTTTCTCAGAAAAGATGTGTGGGATGCTGGGACTCAGTGTTGAGGTGGGCAGAGGATCTTTCTTTCTTACCCAGTCCTCTCCTCCAAAAAACATCTTTGTGAAGGGTACCAGACTTACGAGATGCTCAAAACAGACAAAAAAACACATAGAGAATTGAAAAATCCTATGCTAAAGAGGTGTCGTGGTTTAGGCTTGCCACACAGCCCACTCACTGCCCCCCCCACCTCCTCCCTCCGCTCCCGGAGGGATGGGGAAGAGAATCGAAAGAATACAACTCCCACAGGTTGAGATAAGAACAGTCTATTAACTAA